>BMAV01020955.1:0-17932 GCA_019973955.1 Trichonephila inaurata madagascariensis | reverse complement strand
TTACATTCTAAAACAAAGTAAAAAACGGTACTTATCTGAGTGAAGGGTAGGAGACTTGGGAGGGCGGAGTGGTGCTGGCAAGTAATCTAAGGAAAGGAGAAAAATCTCCGAGAAATAGCGTGCAAGTGCTTTTAAAGCTGACCGCATTAATTCCGAAACAATCCGCTGCGAATTTATTACTGTTCCAAACCACCACTCTGATTTGCCCAGTGGCTACTCACAGTCTGCGTAAGAATGCAACCTTGTCCACCAGAAAGTGCAATGAACTGGGAACGCCCCCACATTCTTTAAGTTAATCCCTGTTTCCTGTAAACAGGGATTAACTTAAAGATGCAAAATTAAAATTGTATCTCAGGGACTAGAACTCTCGGCCTCCCATCAATACGAAACTTTGTGAAAACGTATCGTCGGAACTGAAATCAACTCAAAAATAAAAAAAAACATATTCACTAAATTTGTTGAAGGAGTAAATTAGCGAATGTTAACGATGAATTGTTCAGCTACTCGAAGGTGTTTGGCCACGAACCTCGTTAATTTGAACCATGGTCAAGTGACGAGGATGATACCCGAGCTGGCATCCCCTATCCTAAGTTCCATCCCACATCAACGTTAAGACTTTTGAGCCTTGACATATTTGAGACCTCTGCATTGCGGATCTTCAGCGGTACAAGGCTCGAGCTCATGACTCGAGTCCGTTACCTTGACCACTAGGCTACTACGGCGGCCTAAATTTGATGAAGACAATACACAACTGCAGTATAAACACTACATATCACTTTTAATCGCAAGCAGGTAGAAACCATTTACTGAAGAATTTATTACTGAATGCTTATTAAAGAGGAGGAATTACCGTATTTACTCGAATTTAAGCCGCACTTTTTTTTTCCAATGCTAATGCTACTGAAAATCGAATGCGGTTTAGAATCGAAGGGAAAGAAATATGTTGGATGGGGTATTTAGAACAATTACGAGTTCCTGTATGTAATTAAAAGTTTGTAATACTGGTAAAATAACAAATAATTCACTTTTTATTGCTTCTCATTTTAAATTTATTTTGATTTCGCAAAATTTGTGATATCGAAAAACCATTTTACACTATTTTTCATTTTTCACAATAAATTGTTGAGAATTTGGTTTGCAACTTAGAATCGATGGTGGCTTAGATTCGAACAAATACGGTATTATGTCCAGCAGAAGTAAAACAAAATTAAAAGTGTAATTTTAAGTTGAAATTCTGTAACCAGCAGAGGTGATGAAATGGTTGAGAATTATAGTCAAGTCTAGTCATACCTTATGAGCAATACAAGTTTTTTTTATACACTTTTGAAAATCTTGATGAAATGTTCCTTGGAAGAGTTGGTTTGTCTTGCAACTTACCGTGACTAGTATTACTAAAGGAGTTGCAAGATAAAAAAAACAAGCAAACAGCGTGATAATAGTAATTTTAAACAGTTTCATTGTATTATTCCATAGCAAATACTGCACTTAGATATACAGGACATGTTTTAAAACAGTCAGTAAAATTGTAAAATTTATTCAAGCACGTAGAATTTTGCATCGTCAATTTGCTTCATTTCCGGAAGATAGAGAAAATGTGAATTTATTGATCAACCATATTACATGAAAGTTCGATGGATTTTGACTCAAAGTGTTAAAACGATTTTTTTAATTTCTGGATGAAATCATTATTTTCTTGGAAACAAAAAAAATTATGAAAGTGCTGAATTGAAAGACGAACATAAGGTAAAGCACCTGGCTTTCTCACTTGATATTACAAGTCAACTTAGCTTAAGCTTCAAGCCAAAAATTCATTTGCTATTTGATAATATTAATTATTTCAAACAAAAGTTATTACTGATTAATTATAACAAACAGAGAGAAGAAACTTCTCCCACTTTGAAAGCTTTTAAAAAAAAATCTGTTGATTTATCACTTAAATTAAAATTTACAGAATATTCTCACCAAATTAAATTGTTAGAAATGGAATTCGATCGAATATTTTCCGATTTTAAAAATTTTGAATTACAATTTCGTTTCTTAACTTCACCACAATCTATCAATATTGTAATTGTTGATGAGAAGTTATAAATGGAACTAATTGAAATCTATTGGGATTCTTTGAGGAGCAAAAATGTTTGGAAGTGGAAACTCTAGATGCGTTTATACATATTCATATGTTGATCGGTTTCTTAAAATATTATCATTTGTTACGCGTGTAATGGCTATGTTTGAAAGTACTTATTTATGCAAGCAACCATTTTCTTTAATGAAAAGTAACGAAAATTTAGAACGTTCGAGATTAAATGGTCAATATTTATCATTATTTTTAAAAAATTACATCTGCTCAATATGTTCAACCAAATTTTGATGACTTGATTTGAGGAAAAAAAACGTATTATTAAATTGTATTTCTTATAATAACTTTTATTTTTGTTTTTTTATAGAACAATATAAAACATGTATAGTTTAAAAATAAAATGAAGTATTAAACGATTATGTATATGTATAATACACTGAGTTTTATAAATACAGAATATAATCATTCTAAAAATCCTGTTTTAATAATTTTTTGAACATTGAAAAACATGCGGCCCTTAATATAATATAAAATAGTTCATGTGGCCCGTGATATCAAATGAGTTTGACGTGCCTACCATACACCATCATTTAGTCGAAAGGGATGATCGGTCGACTCGGTTTATGCATAGGTTTGTGAAACTGTGAGTTACGCACATTTGTTACAGGCAACCATTTTCATACAAGTATTTGTCATCGTATGCTGTGTATTGTCTGTTTGAAGCCTAATTTTGCACAAGGGCTCGGTGCCTCAAGAAATCTTAAAATGTCCTTGATGATGTGTATGCGACAAACTTATTTAATTTCTAGATTATGTGAGAGAGATTCAGTTGCATTTAAGATGTAGAAAAATTTTATAATTCCAGTGAACGACCTTTGGTGCAAACAGAATTCGAATTTGTGATCCGTCATATGCGATTTAGGTCACTAAGCTGATGATCTAACCGTTGGAATGTCACGGTCCTTATGAACAGAAGAGTTAACTTTTTCTCTGTTAATTTTTTCTCTGTGATTATCCACATGTAAAAAATCTTTTAGAAAAAATGAGAAAAAATGTCAGTTTCGTGTGTGTGATTATTAGAATAATTAAAATAAATAATATATTATATATAACGTTTAATTCATTTTGAAGTAGAAAAATAAATCAATTGAAATTGTATCCCTTCAAGGGACTAAAGCGATTTTGAATTTATTCATCACAGAGAGATGAGCACTTTGGATTACGAAGAGTAGCAGTGAATTATGTATGTGCATTTCGCTCGAAAACTTCTCCGTGTATACATTGAGAAACTAAATGTTTTAAAAATGTTTCCATGTGTAATATTTAATTATTTATTTTGTTGTGGAAGTACTCTTACATACATTTCGTAAATAATTGGCATATTTTATAAATGCGACTTTTTTATGAGGTCCCTATCCACCGCATAAAAAAAATTCTGTAGTATTTCCATGAATTAGTTTATTATATGTAAGAATTTATGAAATTTTTGAACATTTTTTGTGCATTTATTTTTATGCGGTCCCATCTACCGCACAAAAACAGATTCAACTGTCTATGCATATCTCCACCACCACAAAAATTAAAATATTATTAGGGTAGAAATGTGAAAATATAAAGGATATAGTTAAAATAACTAAGGATTTAAATTTTTTTCAAGACTACAGAAATAAATTTTATCCAGTTATTTTAAATATATATGTGTCTGCCCCAAAACAGTTGAAATAAATATCGATTTCTTTTGTTACAAGAACAAATTGTATTCTCCTGTTACAACAGGACTTTTCTTTTGAAACTATTTCCTTGTTCAAATCAACTGCTACTAATCTGTCTCAAATTCACTAACCCGTTAAAAAAAACCGGGTGAAATATGAGTGGCATTAACTTGTCAAATCTCATTATGCAATTCGTGTGAAAGCAAGCTTTCCTTAACTGCTTATTAACCTTAGTAAAAGAGAAGCATTTCAAAAAAAGTTTCCTTTCAATCTGACGTTTGAGAAACTCAAGACGTTTTATATAATTATCAGCATTAAGCTGTCATTTCTAATTGCTTTCTACTTCAACGCTTAAAAAGGAAAGAGAATCTACTTTAAATAATACTCGTAGAAGCCATTTTACTGCTGTGTACATATACCAGGGGCGTAACATACACCCCCGCATTGTGGGGGGCTCAGGGACTCTAGGGTGATCAACACTTGACTGACGCAAAATAAGTATTTGGACTTGGGGCCCCAAACCTGAGTTTGCAGGGGGATAGCTAATATTCTCTGTTACGCCACTGACATATACGACGGGAAAAAATACCAACAGCTAGAAAGACTTGTGTTACATGAAAGGAATTTTGTAGGCGTATTTATACATTTGAAAGATGACATCGATTCAAATTTCGCGCTTAATTGTGGTGCTAGTAGCGCCACTCAGAACTTGAAAATCAAGTGTTATTTTAAATGTGTGCTATCAAGCTCGTGAGCATTATTTGTCTGTGAAATTTGACATATTGAGCTGATGTTAGCCAAGAATGCCATTAAGAAGACGAAGAAGCCATCATCAACAGCTCACCGAATTTGGTTTGTGTGATAGGGCTACGAGAAAGCGAATTTTCTTTCCGTGATATTGCAGAAAGGCTTGGCCAGAATGTATTCTCTGTGCGTGATTGTTGAGACAGTGGTCAAGGGAGGGTACTGCTCCAAGAAGACCGGGTTCCTGAAGGCCACGTGGCACTACTGAGAGGGAAGACGGCTGTATTCAGTGTACGGCTGTGGTGCATCGTACTGTATGTGTGGCAGAAATTCGAGCTGCAGTTGACACCACAGTGACCCAACGAACTGTTAGAAATCGGTTACTTCAAGGAGAGCTCTGAACCAAGCGCCCTGTTGCATGTATTCCGCTGACTCCAAGCCATTGCCGCTTGCGACGTGCCGGTTTAGTGTCAGTGATGACCGTGTGTTGGTCAGGAGAAGGCCAGGGGAACGCCTGCACCCAAACTGTCTGCGGCCTAGACACACTGGACCTGCACTTGGAGTCATGTTCTGGGGAGCAATTTCTTAGGACCACAGGAACACTCCCATGGTTATCCCAAACACACTCACTGCAAATTTGTACATCAGTCTGGTAATTCAATCCATAGTAATTCACATTCATGAGCAGCATTCAAGGGGGAGTTTTTTTAACAGGATAATGCTTTTCTCGCACCGCTCTTGTAACGCAACATGCTCTACAGCATGTTGACGTATTACATTGGACCGCGGGAACACCAGATATGTCTCCATTAGAACACGTATGGGATATCATTGGACAACAACTCCAGCATTATCTACAGCCAGCATGGTCCGTCCCAATATTTACATAGCATTATAACAACAAGGATAGAACTCCAAACCACAAAATGACATTCGGCACCTGTATGACACAATGCATGCACGCTTGCAGGCTTGCATTTAAAATTCTGGAGGTTACACCGGCTATTAATGCAACAGCATTTCACATTTGAAATGCATTTTCTTAAGCTTAAACTAACCAGTGTTCTTAAAAATTTAATCAATTTAACATGTTAACTAGACAATTGCATTGTTTAAATGTCCTTACTCTACAATAATTTTTTCTAGCTGTCGGGATTTTTTTTCTGTGTATATCTATTTGACGTGTTTGAGATCCGGCATTACTATAAAACTATTCATATCACCTCATTAAGATAAAAAACCAATCTCTATTTTAAAATATTTTAACGAATCGCTTGTAAGGAGTGTATTAGGAAATTGCTTAAGACTATCTTTGCCAAATGGACAAGAACCTGAACTAAACGTGAAGCACATTTTCAAACAGAAAAACGACTCAATTTTTCTAAACATTTACATCGTTGTAATAAATACATCTAAAAGTCCTTACAGATCAGTATTTACTTATGCATGTGAAGCTTGGTCCATGTTTCGAACAGATGAGAACATGATAAGTATCTACGAAAGGAAAATTTTAAGATTTATTTTTGGAGGAATTCAGGAAAATGGAACGTGGAGAAGAAGATCAAATTTTGAGCTCTATCACTCATATAAAGAATCTGACATCGTAAACTTCATCAAAATACAACCAATTAAATGAGCAGGTCATGTTATCAGAATGGATGAAGATCACACCACTAAAAAAGTCTTCAATACCCAACCAATTGGCACATGGAGAAAAGGCAGGCCAAATCTTAAATGGGTAGATGGCCTAGAAAAAGATCCCCTTGTTTTGAGAACTAAGAATTGGAGAGCCCTAGCAGGAAGTAGGCTGGCCTGGAAAAGGCTTATTGAGGAAGCCAAGGTGCACCCTGGGCTGTCGAGTCACTTAAGAAAGAGTGAAAGAAAACTGATTTAAATAATTTCACGTGTTTCATAATTTACATATTAGAGCTAAGCTGTCGAGCCGCTGAGAAAAGAAGGAATAAATACATCTGTTTTTAAAATTCAAAATATTCCATTAATATTTTTTTTCCTTAATTTTAACACGTAAAGAGATATCACATTTAGCATTACAGTATAAAAGTTTCCGAAACATATTTTACACCATAAAAAATGGATGAATGGGTAAAAATGAGAAGTATATGCCACTCTTTATAGGATAGTGAAGCCAGAATAAATGTATTAATATAGGAGTACTTTTATAATTGAAAAATTATTCCGAATTCTCGCGCGTCCTATTCTTTAAAATTACAGTGTGTGACAGCCTTTAAAAAATTTCTTTTAGAGATTGAGAATTGTTATGTATGTTGTATTGTTATGTAATATTAAAATAAAATAGAAAAAGAAAACTGAAAGATACTTTTTTTTTGTTATTTAAAGTTCGTGTAAGGTTATATTAAACAATTTTTTTTTCTTAATTATTATGAAAATCAGCAACTTCAAGTCCTAAAGTTGCTTAATAAGAAAAAGAAGTTTTGCGGGAAATGACATGCTTTTAAAAACCTAAAATCTTCATGCATTTTGTTCTGGATTTGCAAGTAATTTTCAATTCTTGTAAAACTTCATGACACAAAAATGTGCCCTTCCCACTAAAAATGTCTTCTGGATCCACCTACACACAAAGAGAAAGAATAATTTTCCACTCATTGCCCACCTCCAGAAAAAAATAACAGTAAAAAATATTTTCAAAAACCTCGATAATGAATTACTTTTCAGAAACTTCAAGACTGAGACTTGAAAAAATAATGGGAAAAACTTCCTACACTGTTAAAATGTTACAGTTACATTTTTTATTGTTGTTAAGCCAATCCCTGCTGAATTATTCTGTCAAAAGAAACACTTCACACTATCAGAGTAAGTGACCGAAATATGACAATAAGGTAATAATTGTGTGTGTCGTGACGAGAGTGGTTATTTCCATGAACTTTAGTAAATAGGATTTTTCTTTTTCTCTTTTTATTTGTCCTTGTAAGCGTAATTTCTTACAAAATAATACTTGTTTGATAAATTATTATTTTTTTTTTGTTAATTTGAATAATTGATGCATTTGATTGAAAGTGTAGATTTTTGACACTGAATTGAATTTTAATTAAAATGCAGACCAAAAACACGTTATTAATGATCGACTACTGACCGGAAAGTTACGATTCATTATTAATAAAATGGAAAAAATAAAATATATGTCAAAGAAACCAAGTCGCAACAGGTAAATGCTTATTATGAATTTTACAGAGCGCGTGCTTTATTTATATGTTATGTACGAGATATGTTTAGTTAATAAGGATAAGGTATATTTTAAAAAACGTAAGTTCCATAGAAAATATCTGGAAAAATATCGCATAATGAAAAAAAAAAAAAAAAGACGTTGATTGAAAAAATTAAACATGTATTCTATTTTTTTATTAAAATCACATAAAAGAAAATAATTAAAAAATTGACAAAATTATGCATAAAAATATCTATATAAATACGACACATAAAAAATTAATATTTTCTTATAATGCTTAGATAATTCATTCAAAATTCCGAAAAAAAAGCAAAATATGAAACTAAACATTAATTTAATTTTAACATTCATCATTAAAAAATAAATACTTATATAATTGCTATCGTAATTCTTATCGTAGTTTGAAAATAGATTTAAATTATTTGAATTAATCAAAATTGACTTTTCCATCAATAGAATAAGCAAACTCCTCATCTGTGAATGACTGAACGGCAATTTAATAAAACGTAATCAGAAAAAAACATGAGAGCAGCAACCTAATAATCAGATCTATACAATAAAACTAATGGACTTTTTTACAGATTCCATTCTTGTTTTATGTATGTTCTTTCTTTTTAACAATGTAAGTAATATTTAAATTTCGTGAAGAATTACGTTTTTCTGGTATGATGTTTCTAAAAATATTTTTATTAGAAATGCGTATTTCAGTTGAGGTTCCGCAACTATGCTATGTAAGGTAGGAGTCTTCTCTCTTATTCTTTAACGCTCCAGGGCCATATAGATAAATCCACAATGATCCACAGTCCCCATGAATAAACTTACAATGATCCGTGGGTCACGCGACTATCAAAGTAAATAAATAATATAGTCAGGAAATATATTGAAATAAGAAAAGGAGGTTTGTTTTACAAGACTACAACTGATTCTAAGGGAAGAAATGGTGTTACAGATTTGTATATATATATATACGAAGGTGAGTCGGAAAATAAGTTTCCCCTGTAGATTGTGGTCAGAGTTGAGTATTAAAGTCAAAACATAGAATGAGACATTAAAGATAAGAAATAACTTTATTTTTCCACATATGTGCCAAGTACATTGAGATACTTGTCATACCGCTTGGTGAGCTTCAAAAACCCTGCAAGAAAACTCAGGGCTTTGCATATGGAAAAAGCGTTTACTTTTATGAGGACTTTTTGGAGGTTGGAACCATCAATGCTACGCGGAACTGTAACACCCTGACGAAATTGAAAGAGGCGATTCGGAAAAAGTGACCTGGGCTTGTCAAATCTAGCGTTCTGGTGTTGGATAATAAAGCGAGACCACAATCCGGCGACGGCAAAGCAAAACCATATTTCAACTCTTGGTTGGAAACGCCTACACAACCCGCCATACAGTTCTAATCACGCACCCAGAGTGACTTTCATCTGTTTCCGGCATTAAAGAAGAATCGCCTGAAGGCGCTTTGGAAGTAATGCTTCCAAAAAACGCCTAACGCTTCTTTCGTATGCAAAGTTCTGAGTTACCAAGAGAGTTAACTTAAGTTACCAAGCGAGTTTTCAGCATACTGCTATGAAATAACAAAAAAAGTGCTTTTTTGTGATCAGCGCAATGAAAAGCCAACTCAATAGTAAGGCGATGCATTAGAAAGTACCACAAACATAATATCAGAGGAAACGCAAGACACATCAAAACGCGTGGAGTCAGCACGCGCAATGCAAGGCAGCTTAAAAAGGGAGAAAAAGGCATCATTTCTGAAATTCGTTGCTTTCACTGAGATCGGGCACGTAATATATGGTTGCAACAAATGATAAGGACATCTTTACACTTGGCAGAGTGACCAGAAAGCTTAATGAGGAAAGTAATTTGACAGGAGTGTGAAACTGACAAAATTCATGTTAGTTTAGCTGTGGCGACTTGCACCACAGTAATCTCTAAAGGGAAATTAGAGTGAACCTTCCCTAACCGATGGGGGATTCATTCAGTCTGTAAACAACTTTGGTCGATTGCGGAACCCCGTAAGCCAGAGGTTCCCAAACTTTTTTGTCTCATAGACCCCTTACCATGTTTTTCGGTTTTGGGTAGACCCCCTGCTTACCTAATATTGCAAATTTATCAACTGAAATGTCTTTTTGACAGTTAGTGCTACTACTTACTTTGAAGAATCAAATTCTTGTAATGAAGAATAGCATTTAAAACTTAAGAAGCACATGTTAATGAATCAAATTAAAATTTAATACTTATTTTATGTATTAAATTAATACATGAAATAACTGAACAAGCAAATGCTTTTAATGAGAGGGATGAATCTGGTGCTTCAAAAACAAATTTTCACAACATTTAATATCAATCTAGTCAGGTTTTAACCCTAAATCTCCTTTTTGTTAGTAAGTGCCCAGCTGTTTTTCTTTCTCTTCTTTTTCGCATTTGAGATTGGAAAACTCACCAAAACTCCATCTCATTAGTAAAAGAAATTAAAAACTTTCTCACCGTATTTCATAATTCTCAATAAATAACAGGTATGTCTTTTTAAAGTCAAAATTGCTTACATCCATTGCTAAACTTTATTTTGTTATCTTTGTTAGGGCCTATTCTGATCAGTTTTTTTTTCTATAATAATATGACATTTTTTTTCTATGTGACCGTGTGAATTCACTATCTACTGTGGTACTACTATAAAAAAGTAATCTCAAACTTAGTTTCAAAATCTGAGTAAAGGGCATTTAAATGTTGAACGTAGGTTAAAATGTCCTGACAGATTGTCTGCGACAAATTGAAAAAATTCGCGAAGTCCAATATTATACTTCTTTGGCTTAATTCTGGAAAGAAATGCTGAATTGGTCCTTGTCTTGATAAAATGTATGCTGTCACGTAGTAAACACAAAATAACGTCACCAAGTTTAGTAAATAAATCAAGTTAAGTTGGTTTCCTTCAGATCAAATTTTTTAAAAAGATTAAAGTCACGATCTGGTTTAATGAGAGCCACTGTCTTAGACCCCCATTTATACCTCATGGACCCCCAAATTATTTTTTCATTGATGTGGACCCCTTGCAGGTCGTCATAGACCCCTGGGGGTGTATATAGACCACTTTGGGAATCACTGCCGAAACCGGTGGTATGTGGTATGCCTACCCACTAAACAGAAATTTTTTAATGAATATTTATTTGTTTGTGTGTTATGTGTCGTAACGTTTCGTAATAATAAATATTTCAAAACTGAAAATATATATATATATAAGAACTGATATTTGTACTGTGAATACGTAACCAATACGCGACATAGCTAATGATAGCCGCTACAGCAAACAACATTTCTAAGTGTTTCCCCTGGAGACAGGCCCCTGTCAATGGTGGTATGAAGAAAACCGTCATGGTGCTGCTTTGCTTGGGGCTAGCAGTGGGCGAGATGAAACGATTCTTGCTGGGTTTCGCTGTGGACACTCTAGGTCTCAATGGCATGTGGCGAGTTTTAAAGTTCACCCTCCTTGTCCGAAGTGCAATGTGACCCAAGCAATTCCTGATCACATCTTGTCTCGTATTGATTGCCTTAAGAGCCAGCTACACTCAAGTTCTGCTACAGTTTTTCATTGTTTAAAAACGCAAGGGTTCATGGACTTGACCTAGATGTTTCTGTCTATCAAGTGTCATGGCTCTGACTCCAGCAGAATAAATATTTAATTCTAATACCAGTACTCAAGCAGAATTTTGGTGCATATTTGCATCTTGCATGAAACAATAAAACATTTCACCTTAAGGCAAGATAAAAAGGAAAAATCCACACAACACAATTCGTCTTAGTCCGGCACCACGAAAACATGTTTGTCTTATATAAGTACAATGATCTGTTTATTGAAAATTCTCAATTCATTGTAAAATATAATGCATACTTTTTTCTTTGCTTTATTAAAAATATATCTAACAAGTTCAATGCCAGTTATGTGTATGGTTTCACACATGAGATTCTACATTACTTTCAATATATTAGTAGTATAGTAAAAAAGTAATTTTGATGTTATATCGAAAAATAAATAAATGGCAGAGTCTATTATACAATTCATGTACGCCTAATCGGCCAGGAGTCAGAATTGAATCACGAAATGTATTAGATAAAAAAAACCATCTGACTCCCCAAAATTTTAACGAAAATTCATAATATGTAGCTCGTAATTAAATTTATTAAGGAAAAAACAGAATCACTAATTTAATTCACTCTGGATTAGATCGGCTTGATTGCACGCCGTCACACTGATACGACGTCATGGATTGATGGTGATGGCCCGGCATAAATCTCAGAATAAAAATCCGGAAACAGTTTGAATGGATGCACGGAAAGAATAATTTCTCCTTTGAAGGAAATTAAAATAAAAAAAGGGCATCACATTTTCGTAATGAGGGAAGAAATCAAGACGCATATTTTAATTTCAATAATTACTGTTTTTAAAAATAATTACTGATATAATGAGCCAACAAACAAGGCTCTGTTATACATAAAGATGACTATTTTGAAGATTATGGATCTAATATAGATTACGCAACGTGTTGATTTTATTGATTTATTATTTAAAAAACTAGATCATTTACTGCTGGTGGAAGCGCGTGGAGTAAATCTTAAAGCTTGACAGATATTATGTATAAAGGGTTTCCCATAAATCATTTAAATGCTATGAGACCAGTTCTAAAATTAACTTATCAATAAGCAACTTGTTTGTTAAATTTAAATTAATAATAAGTAGACAAATTTTTTCTTCAATCAGTTTAAAATGTAATTTTTGATTTAAGAAAATTAGAAATAAGTCTATACTATATATTTAGCTTCATAATTCAATTTTAATCAACAAGATTGATCTCAACGTACTAAAATAAAATGAGAATAAAACATTTTTACCGAAATTTAATACGTTTTATTTTTCCCGTTATATTATATAATATTATGTCTACCACATAGCTAACAAAATAATCTCTTTGACAAAACATGTTAATAAGTTTAATAAGAGCCAATATATAGAAAGAATGTACATGATCGCGTAAATGCTTAATTAACGCATAACAAATTCATGTGTACTTTAATAATATGTATTATTGTTTATTTTTTTTATATATATAATAAGAACAAGCAACAATGGTAATCGTCATTTTTGAAATAAACTTTTAAAAATAATTTTATTGTTTCATAATACTTTGATTAAAATTTTTTCTAAGAAAACATTACAATTACTAGATACTTTTTTTTTTGCTTGAATCAATTTATTTACATATAATCTTTTTTTATCTCCCTTATTTCATATTTTTATCACAATTAATTTAATACATCATACGTATTTGGAAAATATGTAATAAAAGCAAGTTATAAATGTGGTAAAATATTCATGAAACTAAAAACTAAAAAATATAATCAATTTTTGTTTGCAAAATTCTTACAGTATTATAGAGCATTTGACAATCTCAGAATCACGATTTGAGATTCATAAAAAAATCTCCGCATCACAACTCAACCTCAACATGTAAAACACAGTTAAGAAAAAATGGACTATACGACATTTTTCGTTATAAATCAATTCTGTCACCGCGTTTTCTTGTCCCGATTGGAGAAATTTATTTCAGAGACGACATACATTTCTCCTCATACAGAATATTTAACCAAATCCAATGCAGGTTTTGCCGGTTGCTTAGAAATATCTTCAAGAAAACGTTCTTTTTTAATCATTTCGAAAGAGAAAAAAACCAAAAGATTAAGTAAAACCGAAGGGATTTAATAATTATACGTATAAATAAAGGAAATATTTAAAACATACTTACTGAATTCTAGGGAAAATCCTACTAATAAAATTGCAATTTTTAATATTACTAGAGTCATTGTTCTTATAAGATTTAGAGTCAAATAAACTTTGCAATTATTCGATGCAATGATGTATAATTTTGATATTTGATGGTTAGCATATTTAAAAAATATTTGTTCGAATTTATGTCTGAAATGCAAACGATCCGCAAGATTCACGTGAATCGGCTGCGAAATCCCGCAAATGCACCGAAGTTGTGTTTCGTTACGCGCATGCGCATTTATCTTATCCGATGACGTCATACTCAAAACAGAGTGGGCCATCGATCCAGTCAAATTCCACTGGTGATAGTCTTCATCAACTCTAAGTAAAGTAATGAAGAGATTCCCCAATCCCATTAGGGGGGGGGGGGTGAATTCGTTTCGCGCCAAATCGTTTGCAGCGCTTGCCGATTGGGAATGCGCAAGTTGATTATGTTGTGCCCCCAAGCAAGTTCGCAAAAAGGGTTAGAAGTGTGTGTGGGGGTGGGGGGGAGTGTCCAGGATTATTAAATTGCCATTAAATATTCCTGGAGGAACAAAAATTGTATGTAATCTCAGAGGTTGAGAAACATTTAAATTTCATCGAGTTGAAGTATGAGCCAGACTTATAAACAGTAAATAAGTCTATAATAATCTGTTTAAAAATAGAAAGAGACACACAAGAACATGATTATGTTTTGTGAAAATTATTAGGTAGAAAATAAATTTACAAGTGAGTGAGTGTATTTATTAACGACGCTCTATAAAGCAACAATAGAGCTATTGGCAACGGACCTCATAATTTTGAACAAGGGTCAACTAGCGTGGACGATACTAAACTTGCACCACCCTTTTCAAATTTCTATACCACAGAAGGACTTAGAGTCTCAACAGATTTACTCATAACGTGCGTCAGCCCCCTACACGGCGGGTCTTCTGCGGCACTGGGCTCGAACCAGGGACGCCTTAAGACTTCTTGAAGACCTGAGCCCCTACTCAAAAATAGATCCTGGTCCTTTTCACAAATGTAGGCCCCACCTATGACCCTTAAAAGCAGACAGTACACATTTATATATATTTAAACATACAATAACCCGAAACAAATAAATGTGCAGGACTTAAATCGCACAATCTGGCTCAACCAACTGCATGAGTAATGATGGTGTATGGTGGTAAGCCTCGGCCTGTACATGGACGACAGTCATCACATGTAGCCAGTTGACATATCGTTCAAAATTCCCAGCATTTCAGAAAATACAACTGGAAATAACATTTGACCGTCGAAATTATTCGAGTTGTGATTTTATTAAGGTTGAGTCGAGAATGAGACAAGGCTCCTATTTCACCCGATGTCCTGGGCTCAGGCTCGAACCTATGACCCACCGGTCTCTACGAGTCCATGACAATGACCACTAGGCAATCGTGGCCCCAAATGATTTCACAAATTTTCTTACTTAAGGTATCCGACTACTTTCGGAACCGTGATTTTGCAAAAGCGTATAAATGGATAATATTTATGATATTTAGTGTCACTTAGATTAGAAAACATACATAAAATTGTTTTAAGAATAGTATTACAATAAAAAAATTATTTAAGTACAATATTTTGACAAAAAATGAACATAGAATGACCCATTTTCAAAATATTCTCCTTTTGTGAAAAATGCATCTATTATATAACAGTATTTTGCCTGTATATAGCTCAGACCTCTGTACAGAGGCTGAACTAGAATTTTGAAACATATAACTTAGAAGTGGATTTATCCACATTTTACTTCAACAGCGGGGAGAATTATAAGAAAGAAACGCCGATAATTATTTCAAATGGTTGTAACTGAAAATAATGTGAATTTTTCAAAAATCATAGTTGAGCCTCTGTACAGAGGTTTGAGCTATATACAGGCAAAATATTATTATAATAGAAGCATTTTTCACCAAAGGAGAACATTTTGAATAAAGGTTATTCTTTTTTTGCCGAAATATTGCATTTAAATAATTTTTTTTTGTCAAAATGTCCTTAAAGCAATTTTATACATGTATTCTATTCTAAGTGACACTAAATATCATGAAAATTATCCATTTATGCGCCTTTTTAAAATCACGGTTCCGAACGTAGTCGGATACCTTAAGACATTTAAGCATTTTCTTCCTAAAAATTCTTTTTGGTAAATATTAAGATTTGGCTTTTAGTTAGAATACAATAAACATCTCTAAGCATATTTGTGTAGAAAAGTTTTAGTTGGTGACAGTGTACAGAACTAAAGTTTCTAATATGAAAAAGATATTACAAGTATTTTCACTTTGTATGCCTATTGTCAAAAAATATCTGATTTTTGAAAAAGAAATTCTATGAATTTTATTTATGAAGTATGAGTTTTAAGATAATCACACACACACACACAAGTTTACATCAAAAGCTTTAGATTTTACATCAAACTTTTAATAGTTATGTTTTAAAAATTCGTACAATTAATTTTTCTTGGCCTAAATTTATGTAATGATCCATTGTTTAATATCAGTAAAAATTGTTTTGAAAAATTATACAATTAGGGAAAAAAGGAAACTATATTTCGAAGGAAATTCTGAATTGATAAGTTTGTTAACCTTTCACTTCTATTTTGATCCACGTATGAATTTAAAGAGGAAGAACAAAAATTTTCGTTTTTTATCCTATTGAAAAAGGAAGAAAATTTTGCTATTTTTTTGCGTAACATTGAACGATTTAAAGTGATAGAAATTCACAACATTTTATGTGGTTGTAGAATTCTCCAGTTTAATAACAATTACATTTTCTAAATTTTTATAGCTAGGCTATTCCTATTTAACTTAACTAAGTTCTGCAGCATAAAAATTATTTTATAATTTTTCAAATTCTATGTTGAGAAACAGTCGTTATTAGCCTGCTTTGCCTATTAAATAATCTTATAAATTAAACGCAATTGACAAAAATACTTTTATCATTATTAGTATCTTGAAAGTCATACTTTTGATGGAAGCATTTTAGAACAGAAAATTACTAGCAAAAAATATATATACTATAACAGGGGTACTCAACCTTTTTTTATATAACGAGCCGCATACATGAGATAACTATTTGACGCAAGACGCAGCTTAAGGTTTAATTGGGGGGGGGGGGGATAAACTCTTTAAAAGACTAAGATAACATAGGAAGCTTAAAATGTAGAGAATGATCAAAATATTAAAACTCCTATTTTGCTTTTTTTAATTGTTATTTTTTATATTTTTTGTCACTAAATTGGAGAAGCACATTTAAGAAATGCTCCTTCACAATTTCTGCATCAGTAAACGGTTTCATATGATTGCCAATAATATAACAAATTTCATAGGATGCATTCGTTACCGCTTTGACTGAATGAGTGAGTGAATATTAACGTCACACAGTTCAGCTACACAAGGGCTTTTGGTGACGGACCTCGTAATTTTGAACCATGGTCAAGTGACGAGGACGACACCTGAGCTGGCACCTCTCTCCTAACTACCACACCACACCAACGGCAAGACGTTTGAGCACTCGACAAATTTAACATCCATCACACCCCTACATGGCGGGTCTTTAGTGGAACTGGGTTCGAACTCACATGACATGCCTGCCATGATCCGATGCCTTGACCATTGGGTTACCATGACAAAACACGTTGTTTCAGTTGCAAAGGTTATTCAAAAAAGCCTATTTATCGCATCGTGAAAGAGATCTTCGAAGAAAAGTGTCATTAAATGTCATTATTAATATTTTTAAATACAACACTTTCCCGACAAATCAGACAATTACGGATTTATGTTTATTTTTCTCTTCAAATAGTCAACTTTCCAATCGTCTTGAAACAACCTATTTTCTTCAAATATTTTTCGCATGCAAGACATGAGGGATAGTTAAATATTAGCTCCTCTCATAAAATGGTCGCTACGCTACTGTTATCACTAACCGTTACAGTTACAAGTAAAAAAAAAAAGAATATCAATTCTCACTCGTACGGCATTGACAGCAAAAAGTAAAATTGATATATTTGGTTTCTTCACTGAAAGAATTTCTCGCCAAATTTTTAATACTTTGTTCTTAAATAAATGAATTTCTCAGAGCAATGGCCCATCCCCGGGCGACTTAAAAAGGCTCTGTGGGCCGCAGGTTGAGAATCGCTGTGCTATAATATATTAGGTTTACTGGAAAGTTCTGTCAGCTTTTTGGAAGAAAGGAAATAACTTATTTTTCATACCTTGAATAAACTGCATTGAATAATCTAATTGCCATTATTATTTATGACTTCTTGCCAGCGTTTAAAAAATTGATCGCTTAAGGCAGCGTTTCTTAAACTGTGGGGCGCACCCCCCTAGAGGCGCGTGATAACCCTACGTAAGGGGCGCTACCAAGTCCAAAAATCG
>BMAV01020954.1:31598-53103 GCA_019973955.1 Trichonephila inaurata madagascariensis | reverse complement strand
AAAAAAAACATTTCTTTTTTGCCATGTTCTGTTACGGTTTTTTTTTTCTTCGCTAATTGATTCTTTAGAAAGAAATGTTTTAGGGTTTCTTATTGCGAACTTTTTCTAAATTTCTCTTTGGAAAACCAATGAAAACTACTTTAAGAGAAAAGATAAAGTATTGATTGAAAACGATGCTCGAATATATCTTTTCCCTCAGATTCTAAGATTTCACAATAGAAAGCGATGGATTCTTTAAAAAAAATGAACAATTTTCTAAGGACAATAAACTTTAGCTCAATTTATCATTTGTTACCTTCAACGATTCGATACTAATTGAAAAAGGTTTGTAAATCAAAGCTCAAAATATAAGTGATTTCCGGTTAAAAAAAAGTATTCAACAGAAAAATTTTAAAAAGGGCTATTGGATAAAAGAAGTGGCATGTGGAAAGAGAAACAACGGTAGTTGAAACACATTTTATTAAATTAATAAATATTATTATGAATTCTGTGTAAATAGTGTAAATAATTTGTATTTGGATGTGTAATGCATTTATATTACTCTATGTTATATTCATTGTAATATTCGCAAGCAACACCTTATGTGATAAAGGCGATTCAACGGGAACTTGGCGAAATCCTGGCTCTAGAGCCAAGTTGGCATCATTTTGGCGACCAATTTGGTGACCATGTTGGCGACCATTTTTGGTGAGCTCAGGACCCTATGGATTCTTCTAGAAATTAGTGGAGAAATAGACTAATTTCACAATGTATGACGCAAGTGGGTCCTTCTCGAAGGATATGCCGGGTCTATAAATAGAGAGATTCTCGCCGAAACGAGTCAGTATGGTTTTGACCATCGATTAGTCAGTCTGGTTTTTACTAGTGGTTAATAGACTTACCTTGTCCGTGTTTACCGATTAATCGTTCAATAAGACGAGCGGTGCTTGTGAATAATCTTTTACATACGTGTATTTTAGACACTGTTAGTTGTGTCTGAGTGCTATTGAAGGTGTGAAGACCTTCTGATATTTATTCTGCGAATTTTGCTGATGAATCCTGTATTTCAAGGACTGGTTTTCTCGACAATAAATTCTCATCGCTCTTAAAGAACTGACTTGTTCTTTGCGACTGATCTGCATAAAATCCTCGAACCCCGATCAGCCTAACAACGTGATATATTTGAATATTTTCGTATAATAGACGATTATATATGAAAATCATTTTCTGTTCTATTAAGTTGAGGTGTATAAAATGTCGGATTTATTTTTAAGTGAATAGACAGGGTGTCTACACATTAGTTGGGCAAAAAGAATAATTTGTTGCATGTAATTTATGGAGAAAAAATTAATGCACATATTGTTGTAAGATAGAGAAATTGTATTCAAGTTTACCATTATCCCGAGTATTCAATATGGCTTCTTTTCGTTACAATGCAAATGTCTCATCGGTAAATCAGTTTTTGCAACAGATTTGTTGGTATGCTTCCGTCGATCAAATTAATTGCCGCGTAGATTCTTGATTTCTTAGTTCAGGAATGGATGTGGATAATGACGGAGTGACACTCTTGATCCTTTACAAAACCCCATACACAAGTGTTTCTCAAACTATGGGGCGCGCCCCGCTTGGGGGCGTGATAACCCTACAAGGGGGGCGAGAGTATATCGAAAAGTCGAAAACAAAAGAATAAAAAAGATTATTAAGTTACTGAAAGGAAGTAAAACGAAATACATTCTGACATAATAAAAAGTAAAATACATATTTACACTGATATAATACACTTACAAATGTATCAGTACTGCGCAAAGTATTTCGTAATTAATTTAACAGTACTAAGTTAAGAGCAAGTTTACTAATTACCAGTGACCCTATGAGCATATCCTAAATTACATACAAAGTTTAATTCTCTTATGACTAAAATCGTGTTGTAGCTTTACGTCAAATTATGTTATTGAATTCGAATACATTGTTATTGTATGGAGGGGGGCGCGAAGAAAACTATGACTGAAAATTGGGTCGCAAGTATAAAAAGTTTGAGAAGTACTGCCATACACTAAGATCCAGTGGTGATCGTCGGGACCACTAAAATCACCTTCACGACCAATAAAGACTGTTGCTCAACATTGAAGTAAAATGTCACGTCGTTGTGGTAGTGATCAGGCGAGCCATTCTGGTGAAAAATGTAAACTTTTGGCATTTTTTCTTTGATGATTGACCTAAGGAAAATCTGTAGCATGTCCAGGTAAATAATTCCTATAACAGTCTTTTCAGTGAAGAAAAATGGGCCGAGAACATTCGAGGAGCTCACTGCACAAAACACGTTTACATCGGGACTATCCCTTTCCCATTCTAGGATGGCTTAAGAAATTTCCAACCCCCAAATTTTTACATTATGACACCAATCACCCTCTATGAATAAACTTAGGATATGTTCCTACTAGTCTGACTTCAAATGGGTTAATTTCATTTAATATTTTGAAAGTTCTTAACTTACGAAATGGAGCAATTAATTTGTAGACACCCTGTATAAATCCGAGTATTTTTTCTTGAAGCTATTTAACAAAAATATTCTCCATTTGCTTCAATAAACCTTTCCAACGAGATTTTAATGCATAGATGCCTGTCTTAAAACAGTTCTGACCTTCACAATCAATGCATGTGTCTTCAGACTGTCGTTCAATTTCATACTGTTTAAGGCATCCGACTACGTTCGGAATCGTGATATTGCAAAAGCGTATAAATGAATAATATTTATGATATTGAGTGTCACTTAGACTAGAAAATGTATATAAAATTGTTTTAAGAATAGCATTACAATAAAAAATTATTTAAGTACACTATTTTGACAAAAAATGAACATAAAATGACCCCTTTTCAAAATATTCTTCTATTGTGAAAAATGCTTCTATTATAATAATATTTTGCTTGTATATAGCTCAGACCTCTGTACAGAGACTCAACTAGAATTTTTGTAATATATAACTCAGTGTAAGTGGGTATATCCATGTATTACGACAACAGAGGAGAGAAAATTTAAGAAAAAAACGCCGATAATTATTTCAATTAGTTGTAACTCTGAAAATAATGCGAATGTTTCAAAAAATATAGTTGATCCTCTGTACAGAGGTCTGAGCTATATACAGGCAAAATATTATAATAGAAGCATTTTTCACAAAAGGAGAACATTTTGAATAAAGGTTATTCTAAGTAAATTTTTTGCTAAAATATTTTGTATTTAAATTATTTTATTCTCAAAATGTCCTTAAAAGAATTTTATACTTGTGTTCTAATCTAATTGACACTAAATATCATGAAAATTATCCATTTATGCGTTTTTTTAAAATCACGGTTCCGAACGTAGTCGGATACCTTAACCTGTAAAAACTGTTCTAATTGATTGGAGAAATGAAAGCTGTGAGTGGTTGGCGAAAGATCCGGTGAATAACCTGATGTTGCAATATTTTAAATTTTAATGATGAGACATATGAGGCGCCACCCAGGCAGTATGGTGGTTATGACACTCGGCTTGTAAACGAGTGGGCTCGGGCTCGAATCCCGAATAAGGCAGGGATGTATCTTTGGGAAAAGAAGACGGACTTTCGTCTGAAATGGATTCTCGTCTCAAATGGAAAGAAGCGACCCCCTTCTGTTCTATGCTCGGATCATCGTTTGTAATAAAGTCTATATTCTTCTGTGATTGTATTGTATGTTTTTGTTCATCTATCTCTCGTCTTTCGTTTGTAATCCAGGATGAAACGCAAGACAACAACATATGAGGCCCAACATTGTTGTAGAAAAATATTGGGCCATGCCGATTAACAAGTGATGGGCGTGCAGTTTCTATTTTTCATGCATTTGATCAATTCACTGGCAGTGTAATATACACAGTTGGATTCGCTTCTACGAATGCTTTCATATGTTTTGGGTCTTCCACGCGATTCAATTCGTAGGGAAAATCGCTGCACTTTGCGATGGTTAGCAACATTCTTCCCAAATGCCTGGTTTATATGGCAAGCAGCTTTTGCAGCATTATTACCAAATGTTTACTCATACCAAAAAACTACATGGACATATGTTCAATTTATATTCTTATGAAATTCAAAACAAATAACAAAATGGAGCACTTTTTAGAAAATCTTCTTTGTTGAAATGTGTCTGGCAATAGACGATAAGACGACAAACGAGGTTAATGCAAAAAAGAAAAGCAGAACGAAAACAGGGGTACAAATATGATTTGAAAATCTGCATATAAAGATTAGATTTGAAATCTAATCTTTATATGCACCAACCTAATTGAAAAAAATATATTGATAAAATTATATGCACCAACCTAGTTGATTTAAAATTGAATGAGAAATTTTGCTACTTTTTAAGATATTATATACAGTTATTTAAACAAAAAAATTAAATCTATTCAAAATGTTATGTTTGTTGCTAATTAATATCCAATGTCAACCCATAATATAAAAGTTCTATATTTTATAATTGCTGCTTGTGTGAAATTTCAATATTTATAATAAATACTTTAAAAAGAAAAGAGGAATTTCTAAAAATAAAACCCAAACACATTTAAATTTTCGTGAGTTTTTAAAATTTTTTCTGTGACTAAATTTTGAATACTTTATGTAAAATTAAAATAAAGAAATTAACAAATGTATGCGTAGATATTTTTTCCTCTAACCCACGAATATTATCAACACAAAAGTTAAGCATTTTCAGGAAAAAAAATTAAGTATTTTTATTTTTCAAATTTTTTTAACAATGAGCTAAAGTGATGATGGTTACATAATAAATACAATCGCGTGTTTTATTCTGAATTCAAAACTGACATTAGACATGTACGTATTGTTCATTTTGCAAAAATTAGATAAAATTTCAAATTTTTTATGAGGTGTGTACAAATGAAAGTGATTCGAAGCGTCTCATGCGAACAATTTTCAATGCATTTTTGTGAAACAAATCCAGTAGTGAAGTGTATTGTGACGAAGCATATCTCTTCCCCCTATTTTCCAACAGATCCCTTGCCCCTTGCCGACAGAAGTTGCGAAAATTCCAGGCATTTCCCTAATTGCTGGGAAGGAATTTCGTAACTGGGTGGTCGAGTTTCGGCACCTTTTTTCCCAGCTGATCGGACTGTCAAAAAGAGGCGCCTTAATATTGTGTATTCATTTTCCCACAACTCGTTGACGACGGCGCGTCTGTGAACGTACAAATGTGCACCCAGCCTCGGCGCCTCTTTGGGACTAGCGGAAACGAGACCGATTTGGCGCGGCAGAAGGGTAAGACATCAAGGGAGCCGAGACCGGAAGGCGGCAGAAGAACCAGGGGGACTGAGGCCGACAAAGAGATGAGAGGTGGATGACTAGGAGAAAGAGAGATGATATAAAAAGGGCGAGAGAGTCCGGACAAAAAAAGACTGGATTTTTGAAGGGAGCCGTTCGGACGTCCCTTGAGCGATAGGATGAGCGATAACGAGCCCGCGAAGTACAGTGCTCTCCTGGCTTGAAAGATCGAGGGAACGGGAGAGAGTACGAAAGAGACTCGAAGTGATTACGGACCAGCCCGCGAAGTACAGCTGTCTCCTGGTTTGGAAAATCAAGGAACGGAAGAGAGTGCGAAAGAGACTCGAAATTGTTACGGACCCTTTTGATATTGAACTGTAATAGAATATACCATTTTATTTATTTATTTATTTATTTGATGATTTTCATATTGGAATAAATAGTTAACCAAGACCTGAGTGAAATCATTACAGTATGTACCACCCACGCGCGTGCGCAAGCAGATTTATGATAACTGCATTCGTAAAGACGTGGCATTCATTTAAAAATGGCTGGTATAGATGCAACTGCGTCCAAAGCGGTTCACACAGCTTTAATAAAGTTTTTAACGTTGGAAAGGTGGAAGCCGTACGTGCTTTGTACGGCGACACGTGCATGTCGAAGCCCATGGTGACGAGGAGGGCGAAAATGTTTAACGACGGTCGACAGGAGACAAGGAATTTGACGCAGCCCGGTCAAGCTCACAAAGTTGTGGCAGAGAGCATGATTACGAACACTGACACTGCAATCAAGGGAAATTAACGTCGAAACATTCCTGTCGTCTCAAATTAGTTCAACGCTTCTTACGGTACTGTTTACAATATCTACACTCACATTCTGAAGTATCGAAAAGTTTGTTGCCATTGGGTGCCCCACATGCTGTCTGAACACCACCAGAAACAGCGAGTGTGCCTGAGTTGCGCTACAGGGATGATGGTGATGACCTTCTGAAGCACACTGGGCAGGGAATTAAACCTGGTGTCACCACTTACAACCTGGTCCTGGTCCACCAGCATGCAATGCAAATATCCCGACTCATCTAGGCTCTAAAAATTCATTCAGTCGGAAAGGTGACTTTGGTGGCATTTTTCGACTTGCAGGGACTCCTATTACTGGAATTTAAGGAGTCGGACGTCTCCCTCATTGCCCAATGATGCACCCAAACACTTGACAAGCTGCACAAGGCTATCAAAAACAAACATCCAGGTATGCTGTGTTCAGGTGTCATCCTTCTGCACGACAATGAGAGCTCGCATGTCCTCAAGGTGAGGCACTGTCTCGTAAGAAGTGGGAAGTCGTGGAACATCCACCTTACAGTCCAGATCTGTCACCTTGAGACTATCACATCTTTGGGCTGCTGAAGAAAAGCTTGATGGGCCAACGATTTAACTCCGACAATGACGAAAAGTCTGCATTTCTGAAATGATTCCGTGATCAATCGACATTGTTCTTTTGGGACGGAATTAGTTGTTTTCCAAAGCAATGAGACGACTGCCTAAACATCATGGATATTATCTTTTAACAAACTTTATATGCATTTCACTCATTGAATATTGTTGTTTCTATCTATGTATCTGTCTCATTTTTGTCCCTACGCATCTCATCGATACACACATCGAATCACTTTCATTTATCCATCTCTTATAATTGAGCAAAGATGTTCAAATATTAAAATTCTTCAAAGGTTTTTCAAAATTAAAAGAATGCTTTTATTATTCGCGTACTTTTAATTTACGAGCATTTTGTTTAACTATATGCGTTATCATTGTTGTCAAATATGTACCTTTAAAAAAAAGTTTCTGCAAAAAGTTAAGTTTGGCAACTGCGAAGCGCATAAACTGATTGGCTGGAAACACGTGACTGCAGCTATGTGACTATGAAGTCATATAAATTTAACCCATTTTATAATATAAAGTAAATCACAAATATTTTGATTATTGTATTGGTCGTATCGAATTACGTGATATTTTCTGTCACGATGCAGTTTCGTAATTTAGAATTTTATTTAGAATAGTACATACAAAATTCTGTCGCCCAAAATTTGAATTTAGCACTTGATTTCCCTTCAAGTAATAGATAGTATGCAAAATTCTAGTAGCAAAAATCAAAAGCTTATTTTTTACGATGCTTTCAAATTTTATATAAGCTCGCAAGATTCTTTTCAGTCTATAAAATCAAATCCTTCTTCAATAAATGAAACAAACATTTATATTAAGTGAGTAATTAAAAAAAATTTTGACAAAAAGTAACAAACGGTATTGAAATAACATCACATTTTATTTAAAGGTTTTATTAAATATTTAACAAATGACCAATATGAAATAAATAATAAAATGTTTTGAAAAATAACTACCATTGCCATTACAAAAAATGAAATAACTTTAAAGTAAAGAAATATTATTCAAGTTCGCAGTTAATTAGAATTAATAGTAACGCATATTAAGCAAATCATAATTGCCATTACTGACATTGGAATATCATCAAGTTTTAATTTAAGATGTCAAATATTGTTTAGTAAATGACCAAAATTCTACAAATAGAATTTTATATTTTCATTCTGATTATTAGTAAAAATGATTTATAATATAAATGGTTTTTGCTATATTATTGATTATTATTCGAAAAAATATGAAAATATTTTAAAGAATAATCACAGTTGCCATTACTAAAAATAAAATAACATAAAAGTAAAAACAAATAATTAATCAAATTCATATGCATCTGGAAGCATATACTAATGTAGATTTTTGAAGCAATCATCTTCTAATTCGAACATTAAAAATTTTATTATTATGCTCTTCTTTATTATTCATCCATCGGAATATATTAAGGTAATACATGCTATCGAAGCAATTTGCGATAGCAAAAAAAATTGTTTGGTAATATCATAGACTTTTACTTTAGTTTTGTAAGAAACAATTTTGAGTTTATAAGCAAATATAACATACAGTACCAGATGAAACTATATAAACGATACAAAAAATATAGCTTCCACAAAAATAACTAAAAAATTTTATTGAACTGTTTTAAAGTATAACATTGACGTATTTAATTGCAATTTAAAAAATTAACATAATTTACAGAATTTGTGTTTTAAGTAAGTTTTATTGCTTTTTTCCTACCTCTATTTTCTTAGCTTATTTCTTTCGAACATACATATTTTCAATATAAACTTTTATATATACTTAATGTAAAAAAAATTATAGCATTTATTGTATATATATATAAGGATCGTGTTAAAATCGAATGTTATTTAATATTCTAACAAACTCTGAATATGCGAATATAAAATTAAAAAATCTTTTCTGTTTTCCCGATAATGTCAAAAGATGTTATGTATCAATAACAACACATACGATTATTCTTCGCTTAATTATTAGTAGGAAACAGTTATAAATTATTTTATTATTGTAATACAAATATAAATGATCATACAATAGCGCAACACACAAAAACCTGAGTGTAGAATAGCAATATTTTAATACTGGGTTTCTTTGAATGCGTAAATAAAATACACGCACTAAAACTACAATACAGTTCCACATTAAATTAAAATGTAAATAGAAGATTGTGTACTTAAGTTTTTGTAAATAAAATGTATTTTATATTTTACAACAACAAAGAGAATATGAACTCATTCATAATAACGTGTTATGCAAGTTTAAATTTTTAATTTAAAATAATAATTTAAATTGTTTTAAATAATCAGCTCTATGTAACTCACATTTAGTGCTGTCAAGGTTCCAAACGTTAAGCTATTTTGAATTCATTTATATCAATACGTATTTGTGTATCCTTATACATTCTTAAAATTTATTGTCTATTGTAATAAAATAGAAAGCATTTGAAAGGGCAAAGGAAGGATATTCTTATTTTTCTCCATTTTAGTGAATATTTTCGTATCTAGTTTATATATATATCTATATTTCTTATAAATATAGGTTTCCTATTTCAGTTATTCTTCTTTGGATTTCCAAAACACTTCAAGAAATTTTTAAAAATAAATTCTGAAATCTGTGTGGGCGGTTGATCTTTTGTTTTCCAAGGTATATTTTTACAAATGCGTGCATTAGTTTGTTTTTCAAAAAATAATTGGTAATTTCATAGGACTATTTATGTATTAAGTTCATGAATTCAAAATGGTGGTAAGAGTCTAGAATAAGATTTTCGACTCAAGATTTTTAAATTTAAATTAATGACAACGAGTTTATTTGAATTCTTACAGCAGCGGAAATGATGATTTCTTCAAAAAATTTCAGCAATCGTATTAATAAGTTCAACTGTATGTTTAACATAAAATCTTAATTCAAATGCAATTATCTATACAATAAATATACATAATAATATTTTTTTACTATTCTGATAATATTGATTTTTTCAACAAAAATTAGTCATAAATATGCAAGATTTATACTTTATTTTAATTTTCTAAGCGTTAAAAATATTAAATGATTAAATTTATGCATTTATTTTTTATAAATATTCATATTACTGACGCTTATTATATTTCTTAACACTTTTCTTGCTCTCTAATAATAATCCTAATATTTTCTGTGATGATATTTTAATAGGATTCTAATGCAATGACTTTCAAATATAATTTACAATATATTTGATACCTAATTGTTGATGTATTACATTGTGAAATATTATAAAGAGCAGTTTAAAGTAGGCTTAGTCAACCCAATGGTTTCACGGGCCACTTTGATGACAGTTACCGTTATAGCGAGCCGCCTTTTAGATAGACATACCCATAAAATAATGCAATACAAATAAATGAATAAAACTTTATTATTATATAATAGGATTAAGTATAATTATCATTAGCCACTTAATTAATAAGATATTTTTTTGTAATACTTTCTTTTACTTAATTTGTGTATGCTGATAGTTGTATTCGACATTGCGCATCTTAGCTGATTTTTTTAATTGGCATCCGCTAATGCAGCACAGGACGAATTCTTTGAAAATTTCATCTGTGGAATAATATATTACACAAACTTATGTGGATCCACAAAACACGTACAAGTCGTTATGCGATATATCTTAGATTTGGAATACCTCTCGGATGTAATGTAAGAAATGTGAAAATTCATTTTTGAAGTGGATGCAAAAATTTGTTTCATTTCACTGCTACACTACAACTCGACTAACTCCTTTTGCAGATTTTCAGAAACGCTGTTAAACATGAAATGGGCATAAAAATATTTCAAATATGTTATCATACTTTTCTAAATCCAAAAAACATATTTCTTACGAGGGTGAGTCGGGAAGTAAGTTTCCCCTATCGACTGCGGTCAGAGTTGTGTATGAAAGTCAAAACAAACAAGGTGACATTAAAGATAAGGTATAACCTTATTTTCCCACGTAAGTACCAAGAACATTGGAGCGTTTATCATACCTCTTGACAAGCTTCAAAAAGCCCTCCAAAAAAAATTCAGGGCCTTGCGTCTTTTGAGCTCGTTCATGTCCAATTCCAAGTTCTTCCGCTACTCCATCGATGGTGATACGCCGGTTTTCTTTATCATGTCATCCACCTTTCTCAAAAGATCATGAACGACATTCTTGGATACAGAAAAGTGTCAGCACGATAGGTTCCCTAACAACTGACCCTGACACACATGAAACAACGCATGGTGGTCAGTCTGGAACTCTTCGTGCGTTACCATGAGGATGGCAGTGACTTTCTGTTTCGGATTTTGACGAGGGATGAATCGTGGGTTCACCATTTCACTCCCGAAGCGGTCACATCAATGGAGAGGAAAAATCCGTCATCACCAGTCCGATGCTATTCCGTATATAAAGCCCTGAATTTTTCTTGGATGGCTTTTTGAAGCTTATCAAGCTGTGTGACAAATACCCCAATGTACTTGGTACTTATGTGGAAAAATAAAGTTATGTCTTATCTTTAATGTCTCATTCTATGTTTTGACTTTCATACACAACTCCAACAACAGTCGACAGGGGGAACTTAATTTCCGACTCATCTTCGTACAAGCATATTTCGAGAAACTTTTAGGTTGTCATTTTAGGAAATTGTTTAACAGAGCGAAATGATGAGCATTTATTATTTCTAAGTTGGCATTCAAATAACAATAATTTTTTTATTAAAGTTTTAATAGAATTACAAGCATAGATTATTAAATTATGTTTCCCTTGAAAGTTCTTGTTTAACTGAGAAAGTTTTTTTGTTATATCTATTTTAAACAAGTAATGTAAAAAAAATTCTAAGTCAACTCCTACTTAGGTCAACAAAGAAATTTTTTATTTTAGTTACTATTTATTAAATAGTTACAATTAATATAAATATGTACATGCATATGACAAATCACACTATTAAGTGACAATATAGAAAGCGATTTTTCTTGCAATTTTCCATTTTCCTTTCTATATAGGGTGTTGGACTTTTTTTTTTTGTTTCTTATTATTTATTCATTCATCAAACCTAATTATTCTAATAAAATAGTATAGTAAGGAAGAAACCACATTCTCAGAAATTAGGCCATCCCAGGTGGGATTGGAACCCACGACCTTTGGATTAGAATTCCAACGAACTATCCATTGCGCTATAGGTACACAACGAACGATTTTCCTTTCTATGTATGCTGTTGGTGGATAATTTAAAATTTCTCTTTAAAATATTTAAATAGAGCTCATGATTCACAATGCCATCAAAAAATACCAAATTACCTAGTTCTGAGACCGATTTACACCCCCCCCCCCACGCAAGAACACTTCCACCTCCATGGTTCATTGATCCAACTAGATCCTTAGGAGGATTAAGTTTCATAAAATTCAAAATTAACAGCAAGTTGATTGGGATGGCAGAAAATTCAACATTTTTGGTTCCGATGACTATATAATGCTGAAGCATGGAGGTGGAGATGTTCTTGCGTGGTGGTGTAAATCGGCTTCAAGATTAGGCAATTTGGTATTTTTTGATGGTATTAAAAATCATGAACTCTATTTAAATATTTTAAAGAGAAATTTTAAATTATCCGCCCAAAATTTGGATATTGAAGGCGACTTCACTTTTGAACAGCATAATGACGTCAAGCGCACTGCTCTCAATGTACGCCACTGATGTCTCCCTGATGTAACTGTCCCCAAATTCTGAAAACACTTCCTCAATCACTTTATTTAGCCCAGTAGAACATATTTGGTGAGAATTTGATTTAAAAAAAAAGAAAATTTGACATATAAACACATGTGAAGTAAAAACAATAATCACAGAAGCATGGTGGAAAATCGATGCAGAAACTACAAAAAACTGTAAAATCTGTACCAACACATTTAAAAATTGTTGTGGACACTAAAAGATATCCTACTCTACGTACCGAATTAAGAAAGAAATACAATATTTAAAGCTATATTGAGATTTTTGTTAAGTGTACGAAGACTTCTGTGGCGTAATTTTTTAGTAACTTTTTGATTATTAATTTTTTTTAAATAATAGTTCAACTATTTTTTTTAAAAATTAACTATGTCATTGCATTAAGAACAAGTTGCAGATATCATAAAAAAATTGTAATTCCGATATATTAGTTTTTATTTGTCGAAAACATTAAATTTTATTGGAAATTTCAAGTGTACGAACACTTTTGTGTGGTCCACTGTATATATATATATAGGGAAAGAGTGAACTAATAGTAGAGAGAGAGTAATTGAAAAATATGTGTCTAATACTGGAGTTCACAGTATAGCCAAGTGGGCCGCCCAGTTTAATGTGGGTACTGTCGTGTTAGCCATACCTAGTTAAGAGTATTACATAAAACAGGGGTATGCAAATAGAGGACTGCAAAGAGTTTCTTTTTTTTTTTGCGGCTCGTCAAGACAGAAAACTAAATAGACAGAAAATGTTCTCTGCATTTGGGTCAACAACTGTTAGTGAGCATTTTTGTTGTATGAAGATCAACAAGAGTAAATATAGCTGCAAGTTGGTTGACATTAACGTTCCGGTTGTGTAGAGAATTTCAACAAGCAATTTCATTCCTGATTTTAAAAAAAAAATGTAGAAAAAAAATTTGATAAAGTACATTTGTTTCATTAAACTGATTTTAAAGTCAATTATGTGCTTGCTGCTATATATGATCTAGATAAAACCAACTTAAATTAAACTGCCACTATTTTATTTAATTTATTAATATTTGTGGAATAATTTATGCCTTTTCTGAGATACTAACGATTGCCATCATTTTAAAAAAGGTGCGGAGCTCGGTTATCCTCCGCTTCCACAATGAGGCTTTCAAGCCAAGACAATTGCCCATCCCACACATAAATTATTGATAGTGTAACACAGCTTTTTTTTACAATATATACATTTTGGGTTTAAGAGACATAAAATCTATCTAGATAATTAGAAACAAATTGCACAGCTATTGTATATAAAAAATATAAAATTTTCTATCTTACACACTGGGTTATAATTAAATATTTCGATTATCATTTTAATTTTAAAGCTATAGTAGCAGAAAAACTATATCTGGAAGTAATATAGTGACATTTATATTATATGATATCATTAAAACATATTATTTTTTGTGCAATTGATAACATTATTTACGTGTTACTGATAAAACTACAGCTTATAATACATTTAAGAATGTTTAAATTGCACAGAAGTTTGTCTGTACTGAGTACTACCTTTTCTTTCTAAAGCTTCAGTATCATAATATTATGATGTTTTAATGATTCTTTCATCTTTTTTTTTTCTACAGGTTTGGAGCAATATTTCACTGACATATCATCAACATATCGAATTTCGTAAGTTTACTTTTACTGTACCTGAGTTCATAATTAATTTTTGATTGATCTTATAGTTAACATTGATAGAATTACAATAATAATTTGAATTCTGTATTATAATAGATTATTTTTGAGAGAGAGAGAGAAAGATCACATTTAATTTTTATTCATTCCCTCCCAGGTATCCAAATAAATAGTAATATAAATATTCGAATTACAGTTATTACTATTATACTGATTTTAAATGGGGGTGCTGATTTCAAGAAAGAACATATAAAATTTTTTACATTTAGTCTTGTTTATTCATAAATATAGTACACCTTTTTTGTATATATAAAGTAATTTTTCTAAGCCTTTTTCTTATTTATGGACACTACTGCAGTGGTTGTAACATAATAAAAATACAATAATTATGGAATGATTTTAATTTCCCACATATATTATTCTTAAAAATTATATTTCAATAATTCAAGTTTTTGTTACGGTTTTTATTAATTATAACATTAAAATAAAAATTTCAGCAATCAGTTATTACAAATTTGCGATGCTTGAATTTTAAAACATGTTTATCGTGAAATATTTATATAGCAACTATTTAGAAAGCCAAATAGTTTTTTATTCAATTTTAAAAATAAGTTGTGTAACAGAAATTTATAAAGGTAGAATTATTTTTCTTACATTGGTTTAATTTTAAAAGATCAAAAACCGTCAATAAAACTATTTCAATATATTGAAAATTCATAAATGTATACATTTTTACTAAATATTTCTTGATAATACAAAAGGTATTTAGATATGATTATTTTTTAAATTCTGTAACATCTATTACCTAATAAGAAACACTTACTTTTATTATATTATCAGTCGAAAGGGTTAACAAACATCAAATATGTTGGTAAAAATTAAATTTAATGGGAAAAAATAAAATGTTGTTAAAAGACAGAGTTGTAAAGAATAGCTTAAATGAGTCTTAGAATAAAAACATTACCTGGATTATAATGTATATACATCTTAAAATCAAGAAGTACCATATTTGACTTTACATATCAAATCATGATTACTGATAGATTTGTTCTCACATTTGCGATGAACATAGAATATTATTTTTCTACAGTAAAAAAAGGCAATTGTAATAATAAAATTTAAAAAGAATTCAAGTAGTCATGTTGGACAATAACTGTTTTGAGATTTCTGAGAACAGATTTTTGAAGATTTTTCTAAGACTTGACTGTGTAAATTAAAAATAAGCAGAGACATAAAAATAAAATATTGATTTATTCGAAATAATAGCATTATTAGAAATATTAAAAGAAATGTTAATAGATAATTATGTATGTTCATGTGCAACATAATTTTTTATATTTTTATAAAATTATTTTTAAAACATTAACAACATTACAAAACAAGAAATTTACAATGAATGAAAAATAAAGAAATATACAAGCAAAATCCATTAAAACTTTATTTAAAAAATACTTTTTCTGAGTTTCTATAATAAATATTGCTTAATACAACATGTATTTCATATAAGCATCGTTTACATTGTAAAATTATCCTCAATAATAATTTTTTTTAAAAATTTGTTAGGAATAGAATTTTATTTAGGAATAATTTAAATAAATAAGTATTTTTGGCTCTTTAATTTTTAATCAATCACATTTTAAAATATTGCTTTAAAGAAAATGATTTTCCCAATATGGTTCGAAATAAGAAATATTTTCCTAAATACATTATCTAAAAAAAATTATTATTGGTATTATTATTTTGCTGAAGAAACATTAGAATTTCTGCTATTTATTATAATTTAAAGAGAAATATTTTTAATTTTATTGTCTTTTATATGAGCAAAACGTTTTTACTATTAGCAAGATAAACTTCTTTTAGGCCTATAGTTCCGACAGTTATTTATGACGACTTGATTTATAAAAGTTAGAAATCCTTTGACATATGGAGAAAGCTGCATATGCAAGGGGGGAAAACAGAAAATAAGAAAAGTTTATGCAACAAATAAACTAGATTTTTAATTCAAAAGTCTTTTTCGCAATTTCATAATTTCTAAACTTCTTTTTTTTTATTTTAAGTATAAAAAAACATTAATTCAGATGTTTAAGAACTTATCAGAACTTATTAAATAGCTAAGAATATTTTGCAAAATCAAATAAGACCTGTTTAAATTAAAATTACATGAAAATATATTTTTAAAAAACTTTAATTGACATCCTTGTTAGTAATGGAACAAATCTTTAGAGAAAACGTTAACAAAAAGTACGAATAACTAATTCAAAGTAACAAAAAGATTCCAAAAAAGTTTTCTTACCTACTTCTTCGACGTCCCCACTAAAGAAAATGTCACTTTAGACAAAATTTCCTGCAAAAAAAAAAAAAGCAAACTTGCGCAACTATAATAACCTGTTAGATTTATTTCAGACGAAACAAAAATTAAGAGAGAGAACAAAATTGTTAAACACCTCGTCTAAGCCCGGAACATGAAGTCAAAATTTTTCCCCAAAAGAATACCTGCATAAATTTGAACAGAATTTTTTTGCAGTGGGGGGCAGACGATATTAAATGAGGACTTTAGCTGACGCCCCTGTTCGGCGCTTACTCCTCAAAGCAGCGCTTCATAGTGCACTTGCGCTTAACAAGTGGCCGATAGCAGCGCCATCTAAGATGCGGGGGGCGAATTTCTCTAGATTTTTTTCCCTCCTCCCGAAAAAGGGCATTATGGCCTTCTCTTAATAAATGCTGATGAAAATGCAGATGACTTGTTTAGTTGTTGGACAAAGTAATTAAGTGGCAAAATGAAAGTTCTTGGCGATTATAATTTATTCAGAATAAAATTCGCTCAGAAGTAATTTAGTTATTTTTGTTTTTTGAAAGATTATATTTATTTAAGCTCCACAGTTTTCAAAACTCTTTTAGATAAATTAAAAATCACTACAATAAAACTTTCCGAACTCGTTCGAAATAATTTTTGCACTCTTTTGGAATAATCGTAATAGTTTTTCAACAATGAAAAATAGTTCGAATTTAGCAGACGATAAATTTAGATAGTTTTTAGAAATTGTGTGCTTACTGAGAGTATTTTGTCGCTTACTGAATAATTTATCGTGCGTCTTAACAAAAGCAAAAAATAGCTGAACTTGAGTAAATTTTTCTTCGAAAAATATTTATATAAAAAGTACTCGAATAATAGGCCTTTTTTAAAAAAAAAATTAAAAAAAGATTTTGAAATTTAACCCTTTTAACTTTTTAGTTCTGAATCATAACATTATTAAATAGATGAACAGGTAACGTTAATAAACAGGAAAAAAAATAGGTGAATTCAAAGTGCTCGAATTATAATTTTGTTAAAATGTTTGTTTCCATTTTTCCTTGTGTTAACATATTGTTTACGACATTAATACATTATTTTTAAGCTGTAATTTTTTTTTCAGTTGCAAAATTTTTATTCATACGTAGCAAATGTCAAATCGACACTTCTAAAAAAATAACTCTCAAATGAAATTTATAGTATTAATTATTTCAACAATCTGAATCTGAGATCTTCATTAAAAAATACGATTCTTTTTAAATCAATTTTGCTTTTCAAAAAATGACATACAGAGAATTTTTTGACTAAAGCTTTTAAAATTACTAGTAAATAATGTTATTTAACAACCATATTTAAAAAAAAAAAACTTCCTTAATTTACCTAAGACACAAGAAATCTAGCCAACTTCAAGTTATAAAAATCATTAAAAATATCAAAGCAATACAGATTTTAGAAACTTTAAGAATCCAATTTTAAAATTAATGTTATTTTTATTATTTTTTTTTATCAATAATTTTCCAAAGTATAAATTACTCATAGGGAAGATTTAGAAAATATATTTCAAAATGAAGTCCCAACGAAAAGATAATAAACGTTAGATTTAAGGCCCAATGTACTCAAATCGAAAATGTTTAAAAAGATTTTGAATGTTGTAAGTTGTTTGAATGAAGTAATATGTTGATACTGGTATATGAAAAAGCGTTGTGTGTATATATAATTTCTCTTTTTCGAAGAATATTTAAATATGTGCTCAGAATTTCTTCATTTCCGATACTCAAATTTCTCTAAATTGTATTTTCTTTTAAAGAATGAATTAGATTTATAAAAATCCGAAACCCTAACAACCAGAGGATAAAAGCTTATTGTCAATACAGTAGAGTTCCGAAAACTCTGCACTCGTTCACCCGGCAGTCCGGATAACTCCGCCACATCCTTGCAGGTCGGAAAAACATCCTGGTAGTGATGAAACAGCAAAACGTAAAGTGCAGCATGGAAGACAACAGAGCATCACGAATTTCTTTTTAAAAAAGTAGCCAGTTTTTGCCCAGTCGGTTGCTTAATTTTTGCTATGGGCGGCTTTAGGCCTTTACAAAGTATTTCTCTGAGGTGTGTCTAATCAGGTAAATTACTGTATACCATGTATTCATTCATTTTCATTTTCATGCAGTAAATGCTCTATGCATTCATAAAGTACGTACATTAGAAAGAGCAGTATATTTTCTATTGTATTCTCAGGCAAACAATGCATATGTCGCAGGAAAATAATGAAAAATTAGGGATTTCATCAAATCCCTAAGGGAGATCATCAATTCACGCAAGTTGTTAAAATAATGTCTCTTTGAGGTCATGTCCCTGATGTAAGTAAGTGATTTGATCAAATACCTGAACTGTTGTAATGAAATAATGAAATGAACAAGTCAGCATTTGTAGAGCTCTGCTTTCGCTTGTTACCAATCCTTTTTACCGCCCCCCCCCCTCCTCGTCCGTGCCAGGCAGCGACGGGCTTCTGACGTGACGCACTAAAACAAAATAACCTAAATATCATTTTTTAGTTTTATTTAGTAATATTAATCGATAGATAATAATGCAAAGAATATATCACTTTTTGTATGCCTGAAAATTAGAAACTGGATAAAACTTCAATTGAAAAATGTAAACAAATCAGGGAATTCGACCACTTTATAGATAAAAAAAAAGCTTTTTGATAATTAAAAAACTATTTTAAAAAGGGAAATAATAACTGAAAATAGGTGTTACAAATAAAGAAATATTTCTGAAATAGTACATTAATGAATAATTTTTGTAAAAAATGTTTGAAATTCTACTACAAATATCCTTTTTTCTTTTTAAAAAAAAACCCCAGAATTATTATTTAATTATTTTTTAATTAATTTCGAATAAATAATTTGTAATTCAATGAGATTATTGTTGTATTAATTACTTTACTTTTAATACACAATGCATCATATTTGCTAAATGAACACCTTTAAAATCTTGACAATATTATTTCATCATTTCATTGGAACAGGTTAGGGATTTGATCAAATTATTTACTTTCCTTAGAAAAATAAATCACTTTACGGTGTTCTTATTTTAACACGTTGAGTGAATTGATCATCTCCTTCAGAGATTTGATGAAATCCTTAATTTAATAATTTCCATGTGACATACAAATGCAGCTCAATATTTTTAGAGGAAACACTGATACTTATGATTTTTTTTAATCCCCATTCTATATAAACCGGCTTTTTCACACATTAGACCGAGTTTTCGGGACTCTATTGTATTAAGAGACTGAGAGTCGAACTTTAGAACCTTTACTCTATGCAGACCATTGAGTGGGAACAGGCATTAACTAATCATTAATCAAACTGAGTCGTTCAGTTCTTGAATATTGTAGTGGAGAAGTTTTGCGAAAAAGAGATACCAATTCAGGTGTCATCCTCGTCATTTGACTATGGTCTAGAACAGGGGTCGGTAACCTTTTAGCTGTGGCGTGCCAAACCAATCTACCAATAGGATTCAGTGTGCTACTCTGTAGGACATTTTTGAAGCAATTCGATTCCCACGACAATGCATGCAGCGTGAGGGAATAGAGATCCCAAATATAGATTTACAGTTTTATTATAGGTTAATTTTACATCCTTTAAAGATTTTCTTAACACAAAAACAACAACAAAAAATAAATAAAACAAGTAATATAGAAAAAAAAAATTGAGTCAATTCCTACTTAAATCAACAAAGAAAAATTTTATTTTAGCAACTTTTTCAATTCCTACTATTAGCTCACAATCTCTATGTATTTATTTATTTATATATTTATTTATTTATTTATCTTGGTGGAATTTTCAATCGTTAATAAAATACATTTTAAAGCACTCCATTGAGTTGAAATTTTGTATTCAGGATTATTTTGGATGACAATACAATAATATAATAATAATTAATAAAAATTAATTGACTAAAACTAATTATTTAAAGAATTACAAATACAACCACGTTGGCATTATATTATGAAATTTAAATAAATTAGTAATTAGTAATGACACACACACACACTTCATGTGTTAAAATTAGAATAAATATTAAAAATTTTATAGAGTAAAAAAATTTTTAGACAGTTACGTAAGGAACAAGTAACGACAAGAGTGGCATGGTAGAGGTCGAGCTGAACGTCTAGCTGATGTTTATGCAGGTTTAAATATAGGAACGGAATCTCTTTGCTCCATGTAATAACTTGTTTAAAATATGCCAGGACGAAAGAGTCATACATTTAATCAATGGTTTAATTTTGTGCATGATCCCGATGTGTAAAGTTAATTCAACACATTTTTCTTAGTTTTGAACAGTAGGCAGTATTATTTTTGGTATTGTATGGAGATAACAATCTCTTTGAAAAACGAAATAATTCTACATTTTAATACAAAAGCTATAATTTGAACAAATGCTACTTCAGATATAACAGGGGTGTCCTACCCAAATGACTTCAGAAGAACATTATAAACTCGCGGGCCGCACATAAAAATATGTATATTTATATCAGATTTGGAAACAAAAAAACATTTGTTGGAGTGAAAATTTAAAACAAAATGAATTATTATTGTTGTTTTCATTATTTTTCATGTATACAGACATAATGTTAATAATGTTTAATATACAAATATATAATAATGTTTATATAATATAATAATGCAATGATCAAATAATGTTTAAAATATTACAGTTGCCATTTTCTTGAAAATTACGGAGTTTCTTTTGAATTGATCTTTCGTTACTCATTGTTGAAATTTGATAGTGCTGTCATTCTCTCAAACGATTAAGTATACATTGCCTTTTTTCTTAAGCGTCCTGAATATAATATTTTTAAACTTTAAAAAACATCTCTGACTGCGTCTTTCTTTTGGGGCACTCCAAACAGAAAAGGACGAAGTGAAATGAAAGTCGCACACACAGAGAATCATGTACCATCCATAGTAAAAGATATGCATAATGCAACTCGGAATTTATTAAAAAAGTAATTTGTTATAGTAAAATCAAACGTATAACTGTTTGATAAAATATAAATCTATTTTAATCTAAAGGACGTTTCTATTATCAAAAAGGATTTACTTTAAAACAAGAACAGTTTACAGGCAAATACATTCTA
>BMAV01020954.1:6046-19200 GCA_019973955.1 Trichonephila inaurata madagascariensis | reverse complement strand
CATTCTTGTATCATGCTATTTTTGATTTTGTCGATATTCAGGAACAAAACACAGTAAAAAACTAATTATTGAATAAATAATTAGCATTAATTAATAAAATTAATCATTAATAACAAGCAGTAGATCATCTGTAGTTTGACTATCCAAGGTGCAGGAAGAAATTGGTCAATTTGTTACATAGGTCAGTTTAGCTTACAGACACTCTTCTAAGCAAAAGATGATCGCGAATAGCCTTGTAGTTAAGGTCAAGAATTCATGGCTGACGTGTCATGAGTTCGAGCCCAAGTGCTACTGAAGACTCATCGTGTAGAAGGAGCCGATGCATGTTAAATATGTTGAGGCTGTATACGACCACCTATATAAGTATGTCATATTTGCTTAAACAGTGTCTTCACGAAACAGATATTAAATGTTTCACATATAAGATCCTTTCAATTTTTTTTGTGAGAGAGAGAGAGTATGTTTTTTTTTAGTAAAATACAGTCGGACCTCTATATAACGAAGTTGCTAAATCCCGAAAAAAACTTAGTTATATGGAAAATTCGTTATATAACGATTCATCTTTTAATTTTCTTTATAAACCACATAAAATAAGTTTTTAATTAAAAACCACTACATATTTAAAAAAAGTAATTATTCACACCTTTTTGTAAAATAATAATATTTATTTTATATATCTTACCTATCAAAAAGAGAGAAAGAAAAGAAAAAGAAAAACTGCAAGGAAAGTTTCTTGACTCCTTTATCCACTTCCTGAAGAATTAATTATTTTTCTTTGATGCTCAGGCATATACGTTTTGACATTTTCGAGCTACAAGAAACGAAGCCACCGGTATGACTGATCAACACTACAAATGAACGGAGACTAGTTCAAGGACACGGGGACACGAGACAACTCCACTGAGGGTGAAAAGGGATATCGAAGATGTTTCCAGTAAACTGGACAATGGGGGTTAGAAGTTGCACTTCTTGGATGAGACCCCCAGAATTCTATTGCTTCTCGAAAGGAAAGAATAACTTGAAATGTCCAGAAATATTTTTTAAAAAAGTAAGAGAAAAAATTGAATCCCAAGAGAAAAAATTTGTTATATAGAAAATGCACCTCGTTATTGGGGAGGGGGGTGTTATTTTACGAAGAAAATCCTGAAATGTTCTTGGTTCCAGGAAACAGTTCGCTATAAAGAAAAATTCGCAATATAGAGGTTCGACTGTATTTCTCACATTGGTAAATCGTATCCTGTCTTAAAATTTGTCTCGAACTCTCGCCAACGAAACGATGTACCAAAGGCGGAGGCAATTTATAACAACCAGTAGCGTAACATACACCCCCGCATCGCGGGGGGGGGGAGATGCCCAAAGGTTATGGTTCTGTAATCTTTGTAGGATCCGGCTTGGGGCCCAAAACTTGATTTTTCAGACGGGCCCTAATAATCCTCGTTGCTCCACTGCTTACAACAAACACTTTTATTACTACTATCAAATCACGATCTAAATTCGACCTAAATGAAGGGAACTGTCAAGTTAATTAATAATCCAAGCATCTATAATAATAAAATAAATACTTATCGTGAGTTGCATATCCTCAGAAATAAGAAAAGTTCTAAAATGACCCGTCGGGTTCTTTTTCTTGAACCCGGCAATTTCGACTGCTATTACTCCTCTAACTCCCAGGACTCCGTATAACAGCCTTCGCCAACTTCTCTCTAACTTCACTCTACACTTGACTTTAAATAGCAACCCTCATTAACATAAATCGCGGTTCCTTCACAGAAAGTAGTTTTATAATCATACAACGTCGTAAAGGTATTTTCCCTATAGGATTAGTAAGAATCACTAATAGAACTCGTTTGTAAATTGATTAAAGTTTTGATCACTTTCGTAAAAAAAGGTCTGGTTGGACTTTTTTTTTATCTGAAAAATTGTAGTAAACAAATTATTTTTATCTGGCAAAAAAATCATATTTTTTTAAATAGTGAATATACTTTACATTACAGATGCAACATTGACATAAAAAATAGACTTAATAAAGAATGAAGAACTAAGTATGCCGATAACAAAATTTATAGAAATATTTTGCATTTTCTCGGAATAAAATACATTTGATTTTTAAGGGGAATTTTTCTATTTATTGAATAATAAAAACAAAGTTATGTCTTAACAATTGTTCATTTCATATGTAGAAGTAAATCAAATCATTTCACTTCTTTTACAGGCAATAGAATGTTTAAGAGGAAATAAACACAAATTGTTTTGATAAATAAAATTTAAGAATATTTTACCAAAAATATGCAATATAACTTTTTAGAAAATAAAACAATAATCACCTTTTTTTTGCCTGTAGAGTTTTGTTTATGCATCATTATTTCTAAGTTATTCGCCAAAAGTTGTTTTTTTTTTCTATTTGATTTTCACTCACAATTAGAAAAAAAACTGGGACATTCAAAATTCGAAATGTTTGCTGAAGAGCAAAATACCATAAGTAATACTATAAAAAAGCGTAAAAGTTAACTCTAGCGATATATAGCAAGAAATTTTTTATACCTACACCGCCATTGCGGATTTCTTTTGTGTCTTAAAATCTGTTCCTGCAAAGCGAAATCTAACACTTTTTTGTACTGTAATCAATCGAATCCATCGAGACAGAAATGGATTGTGCACTTGAAGATAAATGCTGTTTACACTCTTCGATTCGACTGGATACAATCCCAGAATCAATCTCCCAATTAAATTTCAGGGTTAACACATCATTCGGTAGATACAAATCCTTTTCAGCTACGAGATAATCTTTGCTCAAAAATGATGGAAAAATCCAAGCTCTTTTCTTGGCAATAAAAAAGTACTTATCTCGTTTAGTTCGAGACTTTCTGTCTTTGTCGTCTATTACAGATATTTCCCAATCAGACATATTATTTTCACAGACCTCATCGTAAATTATTTGAATTTGAATTTGGTGATCATCGTTCATGCATAATTCCATGCATAGTGACGGCACTTGTCCGCTAATTGTCTGTATTTGAAGAACTCTTTTCTGTCCCGGTTGAAGACTGCTGAATCTTTCTATGTTCCACGTAAATGACGTTCGCTGTACACCCATTCGGGAACGAACTTTGCACAGACCAGGAGCAAAGCTTCCAGTTTCAGTACTCCATATCAAGCAGCGAGCTGTCAGTGTGCCGTTTGGTATGAAATCTCTTTTCCGCACAGTTACCTCTTCTAATTCCAAAAACTTGTCGAAACCCAGAATGTCTTTTGCTCCGAAAGAGCCTCTGGTTTTCTGTTTTGCTAGAGGAATACCGTCTTTGCTTAAAAAAGAAAGTTCGAATTCGATGTCTATGGGGGTTGCTATATCATCGTCTTCTCTGCACAGTTCATACGTTATGTAAAAGGGATTCAAGTCACACCTGAAGCATATCCTCAATTGCCATTTGGTGTTTTTTAAAGAGTCCACGGTAAAAATTGGACTTTTCAGTTTCATCCATGGCAAGCAGTAACTGAAGTTTTCGATGATCCAGACATATTTGAATGCTAGATATCTGTCATCACCATTATTGGCCATGATTAAATGTTCTTATTAAACCTTTCCAATGGCTTGAAGCGCGACGTTAACTAGCAATCAATCAATCTTTTGCATTCAAATTAACGGCAAATCTTGGAAGCAAATTAAATTGTATTTAGAAAGATAAAGTACCGACAAGATGATCATGCATTGCTTATCTGATAGAAGAAATAACCGTTTTTGTATATGAAATTTATCTTGTTACCAAACGAAATTAAGCAGATAAGAGAACAAGAACGCATTATATTTGAATGTTTTATCTTTTACTCTTTGTCCTTTAGGAGGAAAAGAAAACAGGATTAAACTGATATTGCTATCTTTCAGTTTCGGTTTAGTATTTTCGACTACCTGATATTCTGTGTTTAATATCGAGTTTAAATCAACTTTTTCCGCTATATTTTTTGCTATTTTGTACATATTGTATTGTCCATTACTCTCCCGCTTCGTTGGGGTTTTCATTATGTTGTAAGACTACAAATTTTTTTAAAATTATTTTTATACAAGTTCTATCATTAATCTTAAAACGGATTGAAAAACATGCCTATTTTTCGATACCCTATTTTTCGAGGATCTCTGATCAACAAAAGAAACATGCCTGCCAAATTTCAAGTCAGCAGGTCCAATAGTTCAAATAAAGGGGAAACCCTTTGGGAGTCTGCTTTCCCAAAATCGTTCTAAGCGAATCTCTACGCACCAAAAGGAATATGTATACCAAATTTTAATTTTGTAAATCTAATAATTAAAAAACGGGAATTTCTTTTTGCCTATAACACCCCTTAACCCCCCCCCCCTCCGTTTGAGAAGCAATTGCCACAAAACCTGTTATTAGCAGATCTCTACTGAAGAAAAGAAACAAATTCTCCAAAATTCAAGTCTACGTGTAATAATTCAAATATGGGAACATTTGTCCTCTGCCCTCTGAACTTCTTTTAGATCACTTTTCGCAAACCCTGTTCTTAACGGATCTTTTCTCAACAACAGAAACATATTTGTCAAGTTTCAAGTCAGTTGGTGTAATAGTTCCGGAGATATATTGATGGGAGAGTCGCTTTTCTCCTTTATATACAGTGGTGGCCAAAATTGTGGAAACTTTTTTAAATTGCTATGTTTTTTAAGTTTGTATTCTTATAGACAATTTTACGATGCAAAAATGCTAAGTATTTTATATAATTTTAAAAAGAATTTAATACTAAAAATTCAATACAAAAAAGAAAATTCAAATATCTGCAACGCAAAAAAAGTTATACAGCAATAACTGCCGATATACACCAGATACTGATGACAGCAGTGAGTTATCATAGCTTAGTGAGGTTGCCTTTATTCTTAATTACAGTTTCACATAGATGTTTCATTGAGTTGAAAATAATTTTAAGCTCTTTCTTCGTTATTACATGATGCCAGGAAACAATTATATCCTTAATTTGTTCCTTTTTATTTCATGGGTACCTTATTCAAACAAGAGTTTTCAAACGGGTCCACAAATTTTCAATAGGATTGAGGTCAGGACTGTTTCCTGGCCAGGACAACAACTCATTGATCTTAGAACAATACCAGTCTTTCAATTACTTCACTGTTTGGAAAAGAGAAGAATCTTGCTGAAAAATAAATGAAGCATTGTTGTTAAATAGATCCCTAATGGAAGGCAGAAGTTTGGGTTCTAGAATGGTGTCAATGTAATTTATGACATTCAATGTCCCATCGATGATATGAAGACAACCGTACCATTTGCTGATATGCACGACTAAATGATAAAACTATGTGGGTACTTCACAGTTGCCTGGATGCAGTCATTTCTGCTATTCTACGTCTTACATATTTAGGCTATCACTACCGAATAACGATATTTTAGTTCGTACCTCTATATAACTTGTGATCAATACTCATTTGTCCAATTAATGTTTTCCATTGCCCACTGTAGTCCCTTTTCGCGCTGCTGTAAATTGAGATATGGCTTTTTTTCGTGGAATTCTACCTTTTACTCTTACATATGCTAATCTACTCCCGATTGTTTTTGAACTGACAGAAACACCAGCATAACTCAGATACCTTCTAATGGATGTCCATAAAATTCCTTTATCTCTGAAAACATAGTATTTTTGTTCTTCAGTCATCAACAGATGTGGTGTATCTTTTTTCTGCCTTTTCCTGCTTTTTTTAAAATTAAATTTGTCCCCTGAAATCTTAAGCAAAACGTTCAGTCTCCAGATGTAGTCACTGTTATGTACTGTTATGTACCTACCTGTTATGTAATTTTAACAAAGGAAATACCCCCCTTTCTCGTTGCAAGTGTGTTCAATCTACTCTTTCATTTAATATCCTTGCTTTTTGACAAAATATTATTGTTATTCTGGCCAGGAAACATTCCCTACGTCAATCCTATCGAAAACTTGCAGCACCGTTTGAAAACACTTGTCCGAAAGAGGTACCCATAAAATAACAAGGAACTAATTGAGGAAATAATTGTTTCCTGGCATCATGTAATAACGAAGGAAGAGCTTAAAACTGTTTTCAGAGCAATGAAACATCGATGTGATGCTGTAATAAAGAATAAACGCAACCTCACTAAGCTCTGATAACTCACTGCTATCATCAGTATCCAGTGTATATCGGCAGCTATTGCAGCATAACTTTTTTGTGTTACAAATATTTGAATTTTCTTTTCTACGTTGTGAATTTAGTATTAAATTCTCTTTAAAAAGATATAAAATCTTTAGCTTTTTTTGCAACGTAAAATTGTTTATAAGTATACAAACTTAAAAAACATAGCAATTAAAAAAGTGTCCACACAATTTTTGCTGCTACTGTATATAGATTCCAGTTCTTCTTTGGCATCAAATTTTAGAAACTAATGTAACATGAGTATAAAACTGCGACTTTTCTGATTTTAAGATAAGTCAGTTATTGAAGGCTCTTGGCTGTTTGGTTTATTTTAGTGGTGATGGTGAATTTACATGCGATATGGCATTCTTCTCCGGAAAGCTAGTTGTCATCGGTAAACTTCAGACAGCATTATTTCAAACAAATATTTAATTTCCAACATTAATTTCCTGTCATACATATTCCAAGAAATTAATTACCTAAAATGACACCTCTTTTATCTCACAACAATATAAAACGATTTACTGGTTTTTTAGTATTATTATACCTAACAAGCTTCTCTACAGAGCCAGAAATACGATTTTGGAAAATTTTCTCATTACTTTCAGAATTACTCTCAATTTAAATACACTCATGGATAAAAAAAATTAACGCACCAAAAAGAAGTCATCAAAATGAAACGAAATTTTACATTCGTAATGACTACCTTGATAAAAATAAATGATTAGAAAATTAAAGAAAAAGGATTGTTTATTTCAGAAAAGAAAGAAAAGGGGGAAAAAACGTAGGATTTAATACCCTGTTGAACCCTCTAGCGCGAATGCATGATGCTATACCATCGGGCATTGAAGCATACAAGTTCTGTATGATGTCTTGAGACATTTCGTTCCATATTTGCTGTAATCTTGCCTCTAGTTCGTTCAAACTTGTGGGATGCCCAACTTGCTGTCCAAAATGATCCCAGATATGCTTGATTGGAGACAAATCCGGGGATAGAGCAGGCCAAGGAAGGGTAGTAGCAGTGTTGAGACAGTCTTATGACACCCTTGCCATGTGAAGTCGAGCATTGCCTTGTTTAAAAATGGCTCCCGGGAGCCATTGCATGAGTGACAACTAATGTGGTTGCAGGATGTCATGGACATACCGCTGAGTTGTCATGGTGCCACGGATCAATACTAGGGGTGACCGTGTATTGTAGGCAATGTTACCCCATACCCCATATTCCCAACTGTGGGAGTGGTGTGTCACTGTAAAGCAAAGGCAGGAATGAGGCGTTCACCACGGAGTCTCCATACACGAACACGATTGTCATCACTGCTGAGATTGAATCTGGATTCGTCGCTAAATACGACCTGGTTCCATTCCACTGTAGTCCAGTTTCCTCGTCCGTGGCACCACTCCAAGTGGAGGCGTCGATGGGTGGGCGTCAAGGGCAGCACACGTAATGGGTGTGGCTATCCCAAATGTCCTTCAGTCAGGCGCCTTTGTATGGTTCGAGAAGACACAGGGGCCTTTAGTGAAGGTGCTACCTGTGCCTGGATGACAGCCGATGAAGCAGTTGGCTGTACGCGTGCATTTCTTACGATGTGACAGGTCTTCTCGGTGACTGGTCTGTCGAGGGCATTCTAAGCTGATCTTCGTGTAAATAACATCTCTCGTATCCCCTGGTCCCAACACCTCCTCACAACACAATGAGAGCGGCCTAATGGACGAGCTACTCGCCTAGCTGACCACCCAGCTTCCATCATGCCGATGATTCTCCCCTTCTCATACTGTGACAGCTACTCATATTGTCTTCGAAAACGGCGTAATGGCATGTTTACCTTAGCTCTTTCTTTGTAAACGATTCAGAACAATTAAACAAGCTTTGGTTAACTGTTTTATACTCCCCGGAAAACGACCTACCGGTTATACGAAAAGCGTAATCACTCTGCATTTCTAATCATTTGCATATCTTCCCGACATGTACCTACATGCCAAGTTTCGTTATGATCCCGCAATTATTTCTTGGTGCACTAATTTTTTTGTCCATGAGTGTTTATCAGAATTTTCTTTTAAAATTTCTCTCTGCTCTCTCTCTCTCTCTCTCTAACATATTAAAATATGAATAAATGGACTTTTACTAATATATATTTCAATAATTCTAGTACAGTACTTCAAGAACAGTATGGAAAACATTTCCATCAAGTTTTATATAAATGTAAGAACAATCTTTTCAGTAATCTACATTTTAAAAAGTTTTCGTTTTTCTAAAAAATAGTTTTTAGGAAAATGTATTTAAAGGTAAAAAAATTTACGTAGGAAACAAAAATAAATGTATCGGATAAGTCATATTTTTCAAAAAGTACTCTAATATTTGTTTTAAGGTATTTGTCAAAATATAAATAATAAATATTTTTAATCATAAAAGAAAAAATGAATCGTTTAAGACAGTGGTTCACAAACTTTTTCACCTCATGGAGCCCCTAGAACTTAAAGGTGCTTTCGTGGACCCCCTTGAACTAGAAAGTATTTTCGTGGAACCCCATTCCATACACATACTTCGAAGAATATATCTCAAAATAATTTTTAAAGTAGATCAACATGTTATGGGTACTTTATGTAAAGTCAATTAAAAAAAAGTATTGCATTTATGATTAAAAAATTGTAAACTAATTTTTTAATATTAATAATATTAACTTGTGATCCAAGTGTCCCACTTATCGCGATGCATTATTTAATAACTGGGATGCGTGCTTACTTTTTTTCACACAAACTGTTGATGTCGAAGGTCTACTGAGATTGAATGCATTCGCATTACTTATTCAGAGTTTAATTTGTTTTATACTTTGTTTTTGTAGCCACTCACTTGGAGAAATACATTCCACTTAAATACAATGCTCTGAATTTCAAACTAAGAAAACTATTTAGTTTTGCAAGGCATTTTGTTAACTAACAAGTATAAATTATCTAGTGGAACTCTCGAGATAGTAAACAATAGAATGTTCTCAATCTAGTAGGAAGTATATATATATATATATATTTAAATATATATAATTTAATCACAACTTAATAATCAATTAAAAAATTGAAATTATATGAATCTTGTAACATTAAAACCCATTTCAAAATATCAAGGCGAATATAGAAAATAAAGTTCTATTTTTTCAAATAAAATTAAAAAATTATAAAATAAAAAGTTATAAAATATCCAAGTGCAACCTCGGACTTAGGACCGATAAGTGGGGTTAAACTAGTTTGATGGCGCCAACCTTCCCCCTATTGCAACTTGGTAAATTAATCGTAAAATATCCAATTCTCAAAAATTAAAAAAATTAAAATTAAACCATTAAACTTGAAAAATTAAACTATTCGCCATCGCATTTTGAAAGATATTATAACATTAAAATATTAAAATTCTAAAACAATTAAATGCATAGTATAAGTGAACCATCGAACACCAAAGATGACGCACCCATCTTTAAAATAGTTGTATAGGTAGAAAAAATGTCTAAAATCCGAAAGTTCAAATTAAAAACTCAGTATGTTCACAAATGAATAGCGTAAATCATTAAAAACTCACCAAAGAGCATCCTATCAATAATTCAATTCACAATTTTTGAAAGAATTTTCTCTCATATTTAATACAACAATTACCACTCCTATATTTTGCTCATAACTCCCACTAATGCAATGTCATATATATATATATATATATATATAAAGCACGTTTTAATATTATATCATTTACTATATTATAATAAAAGTTTAAAAAGTGTTGCATAATATAAAATTATTATATACAAATAAAATTTTCAGTTTCAATGAGTAGGACGAGCTATAAATACTTGTAACTATATAAACTTGATAGAGAACGTGAATCCATTATGAATACATGTTTATTTTTTCTCGATTTTTTCATTGTGACTCCTGGAACCCCACTGGTTTAAGAGAAAAATTCAACTTCTTATATATATATATAAGCGGAAGTTGAATTTTTTTTTTTTTCGAAACGTGGGAGGGGGAATTACAGGGGATTTTTTTAAATCACCTGTAATTACACGTCCACAGTTCACAGTTTCAAAATAAAGGCAGAATTTTACAAAGCTAAGATTTCCAATACTTCATTGGATAATTTTTTTTTTAAAAATTTGATATTTTCTCCAAAATTCAATTTTGTAGTACAGTTCGGATATCTTAAGGCGTGTAATGTTTCTGGAAGAAACTTATGGTCCCTTCACGATCCATTGACGACACCTGAGATGGCACTACTTTTAACATTGTTATTATTTCCAACATTTTCACAGATTCCCAGTGTGCACTGAAATTTTGAACCCTGGTCAGAAAACAATGTCAACATCTGAATTGTCATTATGTAATATAAAAAAGTATTTTCAGATAAAAATTCATAATGTTGAAACACACATACACAATTTTGCTGTATCTTGATTTTAAAATTTAGAAACATTTTACAGATATGCATTTTTTTTTTTAAAATGTAGTGTGAAAAGTCCACTCAAAGTTATAGTCTAGGAGGCTTACATGGAACAAAATTTCTACCATAAAAAATGGATTAAATCAGATAAAAATGATTAAAAAAAAAGAATAATCAGAAAATAAAATATGCTGCTCTCTATGTGATGGTGAAATCAGAGTTTAATTTTAATACTGGAGTTTTTAACGTAATAAAAAGTGTTTAAAAATTGGACCCTGTTCGATAGCACTATTCCACTAAGTATTTTTGTAAACGTCTTTTCCTTGGAACAATTATGGGAAAAAACTAGCCATGACTATTCATATTGCAGCTATAACTGAAATGATTATAATACAGGATACCCCAGGGTTATTGGAACAAACTTTAAAGGGAGGCAAGGGACAACACACAAGGATCGAGATTTGAATAACAACCCTTGGTCTTAAACGACGTGGGAAACTAGTATGACGGGATCAAGAAACGAAGAGACTCTAGACTGAGATTATCTGAAGTATTTATTGGTAAAAGCTGGGCCATGCTGGTAGTTTGAGTCTCGCTATGCTTATTGCCTCGTAATGGTCCATATTCGTACAAATTCTGACCTCCGGCGCTCCGGTGCATTTCTAAGTGTGTACCTTTCGCAATACAGTCTTACTGTTGCCCGTGCATTTACTTCTTTCAATCTGTAAATCAGGTGCATATCTGCCAGCTGGATGTTCGTAAAATGTTCCATAATACTCTGCGGTCTATGACAGCTCACAAATGACTGTGGTAATACAGCTCTGTTTTCTTCAATGCTCCTGTGCGAACAACGCCACCGAGCGCCGAATAAAAACGTTTCCGACAATGGGTTGCTATGCCAATCTGGATCCTTTTGATGTACCCTACCTCCCCATTAAGGTATCCGACTAGGTTCGGAGATAAATTTTTCAAAAATTGATTTTCTGAATAATTTTATTGTTTTAAAGAACATAAATAGGCTTAAAAAGCCATAACTATTAAATAACTAACATATATACCGCCCTTTTTTCTTGAAAAAAAAATCATTTTTAAGAAAATTTGGCAAAATTTTTTAAGCTAAGGAAAATGTGATAAATAAAAATAAATTGCACATTATGCACTTTGATACACTTCTTGATCTCTCTGAAGTGTCACAAACAGCAGGATAAAAAATAGTTCAAGATATAAATATTTTTTTAGCATTTAAATTTGATGGTCGTGATTTTTCGTCAATTACTGCATGTTCTAAGCTAAAAATGGCTGTAAAATGTGATTAAATATAGCTGTCTTAAAACCTGGGGTTTGCTACACTCTGAAGGGCCCATAGCATATATGTTATGAATTTCATTGCATTTGACTGGATTATTTAGAAGATATCTCGTTTTTCGTGCACAAATTATCATGAAAAGTTCATTCTTCAAAAAAAAAAACGAATTAAAAAAAATATTTTTATTAGTTCGATAAAGTAAATGCTATAAAAAAGAACTTAAAAAACTCTCTAGTTTTATGTATTAGTCCTTCTTCCTCAATAATTAATTTCTTTTTTCCCTAATGACCCAAACAACATCAAACACCTAAAAAGCACTTTTTCAACCTAGTCAGATACCTTAAGTTTGTCCCAATAATCCTGGGTCACTGCATATATATAAATACAATCCGATGCCCTCACGCTTCGCTGGGTATTTCATGATGTATGTTTATCAGTGGCGAAAAATATTGATTGATTGAATATTAACGTCGCACTGTTCAGCTACACAAGGGCTTTTGGCGACAGACCACGTAATTTTTAACCATGGTCAAGTGACGTGGACGACACCTGAGCTGGCATCCCCCTCTCCTAACTACCACACCAACGGGTTTATTAGTGGCACACACAATATCAGTCCAGGGGGTCCTGACCCCCATCTCCATCGGGCTTGATTTTTTTTATTGATTATAATGCTATGTATATAGTACGTAAAATAATTATTTATAATTTATTTTATTAAAGCTATTTTTTTATTAAATTATTTTGTACCGTTTTTTGTTCCCGAACAATCGCGATAAAATCAAAAGAATATATTTAGCGGCGTATTGGGGTATGATACGAGAATGGTAGGCTTTCGATCTTCGAACTCTCCCACCCCTTGAAAAATTCCGGTGTGCGCCACTGAAGTCTATATATTTTTTTCTTAGGTTATTGATATCTAAGTTCTGATATTAAGGTATCCGACTACGTTCGGAACCGTGATTTTGCAAAAGCGTATAAATGGATAATATTTATGATATTTAGTGTCTCTTAGATTAAAATACATGTATACAATTGTTTTAAGGACATTATGACAAAAAAATTATTTAAATACAATATTTTGGCAAAAAATTAACTTAGAATAACCTTTTTTCCAAATGTTCTCCTTTTGGGAAAAATGCTTCTATTATAATAATATTTTGCCTGTATATATCTCAGACCTCTCTACAGAGGCTCAACTAGAATTTTTAAAACGCATAACTTGGAAGTCGGTTTATCCATGTTTTACGAAAACAGAAGGGAGAAATTTTAAGAAAATA
>BMAV01020953.1:80156-106383 GCA_019973955.1 Trichonephila inaurata madagascariensis | reverse complement strand
AATAATATTTTTAAATATTTTTAATTAATAATAATTTTTAATAATTTTACTAGTAAAAAATTTAAAATATATATATTAAATTTTTTTTATTTTATAAAATACAAAATAGTTACAAAAAATAGCATTTAGTATTTAATAAACTTTTCATAAATAAATTTATTAAATTTAAAAATTAATTAGATGAATTGAAGAAAAAAAGTTGATCGCTCGTGGAATCGAACCCTAACCTCCAGCATAGAAAGCAGACGATTTAACAATCAAGCTACGAACTCGTTGGAGAAAATTAAAGTTTAATTGTATAAAAGCTAAGTATGAATTTCGAAAGCTGATTTCTCTGAATTGACTGGCCATTCGACGGAATTACATTGAGGGGTGAACACCCTAAAAGAGTACTACTATTACACCAAGTCTCGAACTCAAATGAATTTCCTTAGTCGTGCCCTCCCCTTGTTAGATTGTTTTGACTGGAGATTTATCCCTTTTTCCTCTAACTCACGCTTATCCCATATTGTGACTCATTTGATCTTTGATGTACATTTTCCGAACTACTCGTTTCCTGACGTGAACTAATACTATCTGGGCGACCTGTTCCTAACTCAACCTCGTCACACTTCCTATGACGATATATTCTTATTTGATCAACATTAACAGTTAATCTTTTTCCTGACTTCCATATTACAATATTATTATTATTTCTTACTTCTAATACTCTATAGGGACCTTCAAATTTTTATTTAAATTTGGAACAGATTTTATTAGCTGCTGAACTTAAAGGGTGTGTCTCTAATAAGACCCAATCATTTACTTTAAATCTACATCCCGTCTTCGTCTATTATAATATCTTTCCCACCTTTCCTGCTTAGTTTTCGTAAGTCTAGCTTCATGAAAGACTTTCTCGATATCTCTTACTGTAAATTCCGATCCGTCTGAAATCATTACTAATTTTTGAAATGGGGTAATCAATTTTCGACCCAAAAATAATTCCGCAGGGGTTTTTCCCGTTGTTTCATTCACCGCCGTACGAATAGCGTAAGCAAACTCACGTAAGAATCGGTCCCAAGTATCGTGTTGATCATTAACATAATTTGCAATCATTTGCACTATATCTCGATTAACTCGTTCAGTCCTGTTTGCTTGTGGCCTATATGCAACAGTCTTCACATGCCTTATGCCTAATCTTTCACTTAAATGTTCAAAAATTTCGGATATAAATTGGGGACCGTTGTCAATTATTAATTTTATTGAAGCTGAAAAACGAGATATAAAATTATCAAAAAAAAATATACGCTATTATACGAGCTGAGGCCTTTTTAAGAGGTATAATTTCAGCCCATTTGCTGAAATGATCGGTACTAAAATATATCGATTACGTCTTATTCTCGATATAGGATACGGGCCTAACAAATCTAACGTAACTATCTCATTTGGATAATTTGATACAATCGGATTTAATCGACCAGCTGGTAACGCGTTTTTATAATTATTAACTTGGCACATATGGCAAGTAGAGATTTATTGATCAATAAATTTTCTCATATACGGGAAATAACAAACGTCCTGAATTTTATGATAAGTTTTAAATCTACCGAGATGTCCCGCAATTGTTTTGTCATGAAATTCCCGTAGGATTATGTTTCTTAGACTTTGCAATGTATACACGCATTTCACCTAACGACGTTGCGTGTTTCGCATAAAACAACAAGCCTTCAATTAGACGGAAGTCGTGGGACCAATCCTCACATATCGTCGCATTAACAGAGTTATCTTCCGGGTTTTCTAAATATCTATAGATATGACCTAATTCTGGGTCATGCTTTTGTTCTGTTATTAACTGTTCCCGCGAAGTAAGTACTAAATCTCTGATTATTGCACAATTAACTTTTTCTCCTATTATACTTTCCACATGATTTTTCGATAAAACATTAGCCATAATATTTAACTTCCTTTCTGACACATCAACACGCAAATTCCCGTCATCTACCTTATTATCTTCAACCAGGGAATCTTGAATTGCCAACGTTTTCTGATCAAAATCTAAAATAATCCTTGATTCACTTATAAAATCAACACCTAGAATACATGGGTATTAAAATCCGTCAACACATGAAACGACCAAGGTTTAACAAATTCTCGGATTTGAATAATCAATTCTACAATTCCTATATTTTGACATTTCGCCCCCTGTGCTGTGATCACCTGGGCTCGCGATTTTTTAACTTGTTTATAAAAAAAATATTTTTTATATATTTCTTCCGATATAAATGATTTATCTGCTCCGGTGTCCGATAGCGCTTTCAAAATAGTGTTATTTAATAAAATAGGAACGTGGGGAAGCTCCACGGGTGATATACATATCGGAGAAAGCTTAATTGGTATATCCACTGCCCATTCCTTTTGATTATGAACTGCATTAACTTTCACAACATTCAATCGTCCCCTTTGCATCATATCGCCTCGACTGAAATTTTTACTCGAACCCCTATTTCTGCGGTCCCCTCTATTAAAATTATCATTTCGATCTTTTCGAAATTGGTATCCCCTTTCGTTGAATCTCTGATCATCATTCTGAAATCTATTCCTACTCTCGAACCACCTTTGACGGCTATTCTCATAAGTACCTCTAGAATCGTTTCTGCCATTATTTGGTCTACGCCCAACCTCAGAACTTCTCCAGTTTCTGCGATTAACATCAAAATTAGGCATCCTATGCGCGTTTAACTCCGTCTTTCCACATTATCACTATTCTGCGAACCCCTTTTTAATTAGTAAGAATACCTCTGTTCAAATTTAGCTAAGATTTCTAAGAGTTGTACTGTGTTCTGTGCGGATTCCGGACTTCCACATGGTCCTGGACTTGTGGTTCGAGTCTAACAAGAATGTGATCAACCAATTCCGCCTGTGACATCCTTAGTTTTTTTTCTAAACTTTTATGAATTTTCAGTAAATCGTCAACAAAATCTGTTGGTTCCTGATTTCTTCCCTGCTGGGACGCGAAAAAACTCGCTTCTAACTCTTTCTTATTTTTGATTGCGGGGAAAGCTTTCGCTAACTCTGCCTTTAGCTGCGCGAAATCCGTGGCTGTATCCTGCACTAACACTGATCCGAATATTGAATACCAATCTTGAGCCCTTCCCCTGAGATGACCTTTCAAATAAGCACATTCTAAGTTACTAGGAATTTCTAGTAACTGTATTTGATTATCTATGGCCTCTAAAAATTCTGTAACATTCTCGGACCCGGAAAAGCACATTTCTGGTAAAATACCAAACCCTCCTGCATTACCTAACCCAGAGTCATATAAATTATAACGGTTCGGGCGCCATTGTGACATGGTCGATCTTCGTAGACCATGTCGTGGGGCTTCAGCGTAAGTTAGAGGTGTGGGATTCTCTCGGAATGATATGAGACATTCTATAATTCTTAATATGACTTTTATTAAGAATTTAACTTAAATTACTTAGATATAGAACAAACTTATATTCAGTGAGAATAAACCAAAGTACGCAGTTTTAACTAACTCAGATCGCGCAATTAGATCACTTATCAATATAAATATATTATATCTGCCTAATCTCGTCTCAATAATATACTAGCGTTCAGAATATAATCTTCCTACCTTGGTTGAATACTCAACGGTTCAATCACTTTCAGGTAGGCTGTTGGGCTCGCGTGCAATATTATGCACCTTGTAGTAATGGTTTGATATCCGTGATGCTTTGGTAGGCCATCAAATTACACTTCTACCTTTTCCAAACAGAGCTTTCTCTAAATTGCCATCATTGCTCACTAAACTTTCTATCCTTTTAAAGGTTATCTTATTTGCATCTATGCTTCGTTTCACTTCTTGGATTTGGGTTGGAAAAGATTTGCCATTAATCGTGGCCGTCAAAGCACATAGATGTTATGTTAGAAAAAGAACGCGAGAGATGTCACACTATGAAGAGACGTCTGGGCGCGCGTGCAATGGTATGCACCTTGACCTAATGGCTTAATCTTCAAGGTAACTTCAACTGGCTGTCAATTCACGCTTGTATCAATCACTCACATAACATTCCCAAATTGCCATATGACTTACTGAAGCTTCTTTTTTTTAAAAGCTATCTCATTTGCATTTCAACTTCATGTTTCGCTTCTTGGGTTTTGGTTGGAAAAGAGTTGCCATTAATCTTGGCCCCCAAAAAACACAGAGGTAATGTTAAAGAAAAGATGCGTGAGCCCGTCACAATCCCCTCCAAGAAGCAAAACGTGATTTAATCGAGGGTCTTAATGGCCTTTAAGAAATTGCCTAAATTTTTATTTTTCTTAATCTCTTCGCTTTCCAAGTTCTATTTAAATTTTAACCTCGAAACCTCATTTTAACTATTAATTTCAAATATTCGACTTAATCTTTAATTTTCATTATTCATCTTAAGTTAAATTTTTAATATTCCTCCTTAATTTGAATTCTTGACAGAAACAATAAATTTTACTCAATTAACTAGACCTACATTAATAGTTATGCATTTTAATCATTGTAGATTCTCACTTTTAAATAAGATATGTGTGTATGCCCCATCTGAGCTACGGGACCGTGGAAAAAACCACCTTTGACATAGATGGAGTAAAAAAACGAGGTCCACACATGTCCCTTAACTAACTTAAATCTACTTAAATGCTATTTAAAATCTATTACAATTATCTTCTTTCCAATGTGCTTTCCCATGGGGTTTCACTTATCTGACGACTTTGAGTAACATTGAAAGAAGTGAAAAAAAAATTTTCTTGCAAAAATTACATCTACTTCCATTCGTTCTTTTCTAATTGGAATTCAGGGTCTGTCACCCTGAAATAAAAACTCTTTAAGTCACTGAGCATAACACATATTCACATAATACCAGTACATTTGACAATTTTTATACATTATATATCACTTTTAAATTACAACTAATTTTCATATATACACCTCATCTGGTCCTTCTAATAAACTCCCCTTACGCAGCGCCGTTAATGTTATTGTTAGTAGCCTATCTACGCCGCGTTTCTCCGAACCAGATGTAGATTAATATGAAACATACAGCAATATATGTATATATATATACACTATACAATTACAAACATTTTTCAATAAATTATTAAAACAAATGTCCAAAGGAATTGTCGCATCTCAGCGAAGTCATACATCGAAGTAAGCAAATGCATAATTGCAATTGTTTTCTCCATCAATTGAGAAAAAATTTTACATGTCAAAAGTTCAAAAAAAAAAAAAAAAAATTACACTCATTGTAGTGTCAACTTTTGCTTGGATTATAAATTTTAAACATCACTCGAGACTTCCTTCTCTGCAATAATTCTTCCGACTACGTGTTGGAAAAAATATAAAATGAAACGATACAACCTGATTTTTATGCCTTGGAGTCTAGTACTAGAACCTCCAAGGATAAGGTACTGCTGGTCTTCGCTCCTCCTCTCCTTTCCTGGCCATTTTGCTGTGGATTCTCTCTCTTGTTGGTCTTCCTGTTCCTTGATCTTGCTTGCTCCTTGATGTGGGGTCTGCAGTGTTCTCCTCGGCTGTTCCTGGCTCGAATTGGTCCTGCTTGTTGTAAATTCCTCTCAATGGTTGGTTGGGACTCCAGTCTCTGCTCTTTTCGCGGTTTGAGGTTATACCTCTCTCTACCTTGCACTACTGCTCCTTCCTTTCGTTTCCTCTTCCTACTTATATAAATATTAGTAGTAATATTTGCCGATAATGTTCTTTTAGTTACTTTATGGTCTACGCGTTTTTGAAACTTAGTCGCTGGTCCACCTGACCAAGATCCACGCGATCGTTTATAAGCTAATCTCTCCTGCCTTCTTTTAATCTTTTTATTGTTATTGGAAAAAGAGCTAGGTAATGATCTGATAAGTGTGGTCCGCGCTTATCGGCTCTACCTGCGTGTCTCTCACCTTGATATGTCTTAAAACTTATCCATTTTTCCTCTAACTCACGCTTTACATCTGACCCCTACTTCCTACCATACTGCAACTCATTTGATCTCCATTGTACGTTTTCCCAACTACTCGTTTCATGACGTGAACTATTGCTATCCGAATTACTAGTTCCTTTCTCAATCTCGTCACATTTCTAATGACGATATATTTTAACTTGATCGACGTTAACCGTTAACCTTTTTCCCGACCGCTCTATAATCACATTATTTTTTTACTTCTAACACACTATACGGACCTTCAAATTTTGGCTTGAACTTTCACAATTTTTCTTGTTGCTGAACTTAAAGGGTGCGTTCTAACAAGACCCAGTCATTCACATTAATTTGTACATCACGCCTGCGTCTATTATAATACTTCTCCCATTTTTCATGTTTAGCTTTTGTATTTCGTCTAGCCTCATCAAACAATTTTTTAATACTTCCTACTGCAAACTCAGTTCCATCCGATACCATCACTATTTTTTGAAATTGGGTAATCAACTTTCGACCTAAAAATAATTCTGCAGGGGTTTTCCCGTCGTTTCATTCACTGCTGTACGAATAGCATAATCAAACTCACGTAAGAATTGGTCCCATGTATCCTGTTAATCATTTACATAATTTACAATCATTTGCACAAGATCGCGATTCACGCGTTCGGTTCTATTTGCCTGAGGTATATATACAACAGTCTTCTTATGTCTAATGCCTAATTTTTCACTTAAATTTTCAAAAGTCTCGGATATAAATTGGGGACCGTTATCACTTATTAATTTTATTGGAGCTCCAGAACGCGATATAAAATTATCAAAAAAAGTATCCGCTATAACACGAGCCGAGGCCTTTTTAAGAGGTATGATTTCAACCCATTTGCAGAAATGATCGGTAATTACTAATACATATCGATTACGTCTCACTCTCGATGTAGGGTACGGACCTAATAAATCTAAGGTAACTATCTCATTTGGATAATTTGATACAATCGGATTTAATCGACCAGCTGGTAACTAGTTTTTATAATTATTAACTTGGCACATATGGCATGTAGAGACATTGATCAATAAATTTTCTCATATACGGGAAATAACAAACGTCCCCTATTGTATGATAAGTCTTAAAACGACCAAAATTACCTGCTATGGGCTTGTCGTGAAATTCTCTCATTATTTCATTCCTTAAAGACTTTGGAATGTATACTCGCATTTCACCTTGTGAAGTCGCCCTCAATAAGTTTACTATCTTTGGACCAATTGTCACATATCGTCGCATTAACTGAGCTATCTTCCGGGTTTTCTAAATATCTATAGATATGACCTAATTCTGGGTGTTTCTATTGCTCTGTCATTAACTGTTCTCGTGACATAAGTACCAAATCTCCGATTATTGCAAAATTAACTTTCTCTCCCATTATACTTTCAACCGGGTTTCTTGATAAAACATCCACCACCGCATTTTGAGTTCCAGGCCTATGTTCCCATTCTATATTAAATTCTGCTAATTTGAGTGTCCCTCTGATCATCCTACTCGACAATTTTTTCCCATGAGTTAAACGCGTTAAAACAGCGTGATCAGTAATAACTTTAATCGGCAGTGAACCTAAATATGTTTTGAACTTATTCAGAGACCAAACTACTGCTATAAACATTCTCTCTCGGTTACCGTATAATTCCTCTCAGCAATGCTAAGTGTACGCGAAGCAAAAACAACTGGTGTCCGCTGCTGATTTAGAACCGCTCTCTCACACCTATTAAATTCTCATCTGTAAATAACTCGAAAGGCTTTTTAAACTCCGGCAATTTTAAAGTGGCACCTTCGTTGTGGCCGCCTTGACCGCGTCGAATGCCTTCTGCGCCTCAATTGACAAATTTTTTTTTTTAGTTTTTGTTTATTACAAAGGGGTTTGCCAAGATCAGCATAATTTTTAATAAATTTCGCGTACCACTGGGACATACTAAAAATTTGGATTCCTCCTTCGAATTACGTGGTGGTTTCATTGCAATTATGGCTCGAACCTTTGTCTCATCCGTTTTGATTCCCTCCTTACTAATAATCAATCCTAAATACTTCAATTCATCACAACCAAATTTTATTTTTCCTTATTATAAGGACAATCCTGCATCAAACGTCCCTTAAATGCTCAACATGTTGAGTGAATGATGGAGACGAGATTATTACGTCGTCCATGTAAACATTCACAAACCTCCCTATCACCGGCTTCAATATAATTTCTATCGCTTTATGAAAATTGGGAGCCGCCCCTGATAAGCCAAATGGCATACGCCGAAATACGTAGGTGCCACTTTTTACTACGAACGCGGTCTTAACAATATCACTGGGGTTTACTGCCATTTAAAGTGCCCACTTCTTAGATCAAGAGTGACATTATTGTCGTATAGGGGATATTCGTTATTAAATCCTCTACTAACGGTAAGGGATAACGGGGATACTTCGTGATTGAATTAAGTTTCCTATAGTCAACCGCAAATTTATATGCTTCCGGATTATCCGGTGGTAACCCATTATTTTTTTTACATAACACTACTGGTGAGGCGTAAGGGGATTGAATTGGAACTATGGTTTCCTCCTCCAACATTTTCTCTACATGATAATCCAGTATCGCTTGTTTTTGCCTATCGTACTGGTACGGCCTAGAAACATTTGGTGAATTATTTACCGTATTAATTTCATGGTATAAAACATGAGTAAGCCATGGTTTATCTGAGAACAATCCCTTAAAACTACTAAACAAATTTTGTAACTCCTGCTTTTGCTTATCCTCCAACTTTGTCTTAGACAGATCTCTATTTCTACATTTCCTTCCTCAAATGTTTTCACCACCGTATGTATTTGCAAATTGGCGAATCTTTAACGATTTTCGATCAAAGTCCAAAACAATCTTTGATCCACTTAAACCGAGAATACATGGGTATTCCAAATCTGTCAACACACAAAACAACCAAGGCTTTTCAAACTCCCTAATTCGAACATTCAATTCTACAATTCTTACATTCTGACATTTCGCTCCCTGTGCCGTGATCACTTGATCATGTAATTTTTTTACTTGCTTATAAAAGAATATTTTCTATATATTTCCTCAGATATAAATGACTTCTTAACGCTTTCGTAAACACTTTTAATAAAATAGGAACATATGGAAGTTCCACTGGAGACATACATATCGTAAAAAGTTTAATCGGTATATCAACTGCCGAGTTCTTTTGATTACTTTGAACATCACTAACTTTCAAAACATTCAATCGTCCCCTTTGCATCCTATCGCCTGGACTGAAATTCTCACTCGAACCCCTATTTCTGCGGTCCCCTCTATTAAAATCATCATTTCGATCTCCATTTCTAAATTGGTATCCCCTATCGTTTAATATGCGGTCATCACTCTGAAATCTATTCCTACTCTTGAACCACTTATTTCCTTGACGGCCATTTTCGTAGTTACCTCTATAATCATTTCTGCCATTATTTGGTCTACGCCCAACTTCTGAATTTCTCCAATTTCTGCGATTATCACCAACATTAGACATCCTACGCTATTCCAACCTCGTCCTTTCACATTATCACCATTCCGAGAACCCGCGTTGATTTTCAAGAATACATCTCTTAAAATTTAGCTAAGATCTCCAAAAGTTGTACCGTGTTTTGTGGATTTCGAACCTCTACATAATCTTGAACTTGTGGTTCGAGTCTAACAAAAATGTGATCTACCAAGTCTGTCTGCGACATCCCCAGTTCTAGTTTTTGATGCAACTTTAATAAATCATAAACAAAATCCGTTGGCTTCTGGTCTTTACTCTGCTTATTCGCATAAAACCGAGTCTCTAAATCTTTCTTATTCCGTATGGCAAGGAATGCTTTTGATAATTCTGCTTTTAGCTGAGCGAAATCCATGGCGGTATCCTGCACTAACGCTGATCCGAATATCTGATACCAATCTCGGGCTCTTAACTGGAGATGACCTTTCAAATAAGCACATGCCAAATCGCTGGGTATTTCTAGTAATTTTATCTGATTATCAATAACTTCCAAAATGTCGGCCACATTTTCCGACGTGGAAAAGCACACTTCTGGTAAAACACGAAATCCACTCGAGCTCCCTACCCCGGGGTCATATAAATTAAATCTCGTTGGGCGCCACTGTGAAACCGCCCCCCTCTTAGGTGACCGTTTCTGTGAGCTAGAAATGTAGGGTTTTCAAAAGGAACAGACATTTTTGTATTCTTAATGTGACTTTATTAAGAATATTTTACTAAAACCTCTAACAAATCAGATAATTATATTTAAGAGAGAATCTACGACGAACAAACACACAATAATAGTTATACCGAATCGTGTAAGTTGGAGGACTATCAATATCTAATCCGCCTAATTTCACTTCTAATAATATTACATGTCCTAATATCAAATAGTCAATCTCCTACCTGAATTTGATCGTAGCTTCAATACTATGACATCTGGGAGCACGTGCAATGGTATGCACATTGACCTAATGGCTTAATCTTCAAGGTAATTTCAACTGACTGTCAATTCACGCTTGTATCAATCGCTCACATAACATTCCCAAATTGCCATATGACTTACTGAAACTTCTGTTATTTAAAATCTATCTCATTTGCATTTCAACTTCACGTTTCGCTTCTTGGGTTTTGGTTGGAAATGAGTTGCCATTAATCTTGACCCCTAAAGAACCTAGTGGTCATGTTAAAGAAAAGACGCGTGAGCCCGTCAGAAGGTTTAAATTTTAAAGAAAACACATAGACAAAAGCGCCAAGGCATAATCTTTAAGCTAAAAATTAAAAACTCCTTGGTGTATGGGAGGACCTCACTCTGTCAACGTTTTTCTTTACTATTTCAAATTAATACATATTTCTTTATTTCATTCAACACAGAAACATGAATATACTAATAAAATGAATAATAATAATAGGCTTCCTCTGTGACGGGCTCACGAGTCTTTTCTTTAACATAACCTCTGGGTTCTTTGATGGCCAAGATTAATGGCAACTCTTTTCCAACCAAAATCCAAGAGGCTAATGTGAGTAAGAAATGCAAATAAGATAGCTTTTTAAAAGAACAGAAGTTTCAGTAAGTAAGATGGCAATTTGATGAAAGGTAGGAAGCTCGAGTGGGTTTGGTAATTTACCAGAAGTGTGCTTTTCCGGGTCGGAAAATGTGACCGACTTTTTCGAAGCCATGGACAATCAAATAAAATTACTACAAATACCTAGCGATTTAGCATGTGCTTATTTGAAAGGTAATCTCAGGGGAAGGGCTCGAGATTGGTATCAGATATTCGGATCAGTGTTGGTGCAGGATACCGCCACGGATTTCGCGCAGCTAAAAGCAGAATTATCAAAAGCATTCCCCGTCATAAGAAATAAAAAGATTTGGAGACGAGGATTTATGCCTCTCAACAGGGAAGGAATCAGGATCCAACGAATTTTGTTTACGACTTATAAAAATTTTACCAAAAACTGGAACTAGGGATATCGCAGCCAGACTTGACAGATATCATTCTTGTTAGACTCGAACCACAAGTTCAGGACTACGTGTGGAGGTCCGAAATCCACAAAATACGGTACAACTTTTGGAGATATTAGCTAAAATTGAAGAGAGGTATTTTTGCAAATCAACGCGGGGTGATAATGTGGAAAGACGGGGTGGAATGAGAATAGGATGTCTAATGTTGGTGATAATCGCAGAAATTGGAGAAATTCAGAAGTTGGGCGTAGACCAAATACTGGCAGGAATGTTTATAGGGGTAACTATGAGAATGGACGTCAAAGTAATAAGTGGTTCGAGAGTTGGAATACATTTCAGAACGATGACCGCAGATTCAACGAAAGGGGATACCAATTTAGAAAGGGAGATCGAAATGATGATTTTAATAGAGGGTACAGCAGAAATAGGGGTTCGAGTGAGAATTTCAGTCCAGGCGATAGGATGCAAAGGGGACTTTTGAAAGTTTTGAAAGTTAGAGATGTTAAAAGTAATCAAAAGAACTCGGCAGTGGATATACCGATTAAACTTTCTGTGATATCTATGTCTCCAGTGGAACTTCCATATGTTCCTATTTTATTAAATGGAACACTTTTAAAAGCGTTATGGGACACTGGAGCTGAGAAATCATTTATATCTGAGGAAATATATAAAAAATAATTTTTTTTATAAGCAAGTAAAAAAATCGCGTGCTCAGGTGATCACAGCACAGGGAGCGAAATGTAAATATAGGAATTGTAGAATTGAATATTCGAATTAGGGAGTTTTAAAAACCTTGGTTGTTTCATGTGTTGACAGATTTGGAATACCCATGTATTCTTGGGGTAGATTTCATAAGTGCATCAAAGATTGTTTTAGAGTTTGATTGAAAATCGTTAAAGATTCCCGATTTGCTAATAGATAAGGTGAAAACAATTGAGGAAGAAAATGTAGCAATAGATCTGTCTAAGACAAAGTTGGAGTATAAGCAAAAATTGAAGTTACAAAATTTTCTTAGTAGTTTTAAGGGATTGTTCTTATGTAAACTAGGTCTTACTCATGTTTTATACCATGAAATTGATACGGGAGATAGTCCATCGGTTGTTTCCAGGCCGTACAGGTATGATCGGCAAAAACAAGCAATACTCGAATTCCACATTGACAAAATGTTACGAGAAGGAACCATAGTTCCAATTCAATCGCCTTACGTGTCACCTGTTGTGTTATGTAAGAAAAATAATGGGTTACCACCGAATAATCTGGAAACATATATATTTGCGGTTGACTATGAGAAACTTAATTGGGTCACGAAGTATCCACGCTATCCTAAGCCGTTAATAGATGATTTAATAACGAATATCCCCTATACGACAATAACGTCATCTCTTGATCTAAGAAGTGGGTACATTCAAATGGCAGTAAAACCAAGTGATATTGTTAAGACCGTGTTCGTAGTAAAAAGTGGCACCTACGCATTTCGGCGTATGCCATTTAGCTTATCAGGGAAGGCTTCCAATTTTCAAAAAGCGATAGAAATTATATTGAACCCGGTTTTAAGCAAGTTTGTGAATGTTTATATGGATGACGTGATCATCTCGTCTCCATTATTCTCTCAGCATGTTGAGCATTTAAGGGAGGTTTTTTCGTTATTGCAAGATGCAGGATTGTGTGTGTGAAATTAAATAAAGAAAAGTGTAGATTTGGTTGTGATGAATTGAAGTATTTAGGATTGATTATAAGTAAGGAAGGGATCAAAACGGATGACACAAAGGTTCTTCCATACTTAAAATGTATCCACCGTGTAACTCATATGAGGTATCCAAGTTTTTGGGTATGTCCCAGTGGTACGCGAAATTTATTAAAAATTTTGCTGATCTTTGCTAACCCCTTTATAATCTAATACGAAAATTAAAAAAAAAAATTCTGGTCCATTGAGGCGCAGAAGGCATTCGACGCGGTCAAGGCGGCCATAACAAAGGCGTCAGTTCTAAAATTGCCGCATTTCAAAAAGCCTTTCGAGTTATTTACAGATGCAAGTTCAATAGGTTTGGGATCAGATCTGAATGAAGAACAGAGACCAGTTGTATTTGCTTCGCGTACTCTGAGCAACTCTGAGAGGAATTATACGGTAACCGAAAGAGAATGTTTAGCAGTAGTATGGGCGTTGAACAAATTCCGAACATATTTAGGAGCGATGTCAATTAAAGTTATTACAGATCACGCTGCATTAACACATTTAACTCATGGAAAAAATTTGTCGAGTAGGATGATCAGATGGGCACTCAAATTAGTAGAATTTAATATAGAATGGGAACATAGACCTGGAACTCAAAATGCGGTGGCGGACATTTTATCCCGAAACCCTGTTGAAAGTATAATGGGAGAAAAAGTTAATTGTGCAATAATCAGAGATCTAGTTCTTACTTCGCGAGAACAGTTAATAACAGAGCAAAAGAATGACCCAGAATTAGGTCATATCTATAGATATTTAGAAAACCCGGAAGATAATTTAGTTAATGCGACGATATGTGAGAATTGGTCCCGCGACTTCCGTCTAATTTAAGGCTTGTTATTTTATGCGAAATACGCAACGTCGTTAGGTGAAATGCGTGAATACATTCCAAAATCTTTAACGAATGAAATAACGAGAAAATTTAACGACAAGCCCATAGCGTGTCATTTTGGTCGTTTTAAGACTTATCATAAAATAAGGGACGTTTGTTATTTCCCGTATATGAGAAAATTTATTGATAAATATGTCTCTACATGCTATATGTGCCAAGTTAATAATTATAAAAACGCGTTAACAGCTGGTCGATTAAATCCGATTGTATCAAATTATCCAAATGAGATAGTTACGTTAGATTTGTTAGGCCCGTACCCTGCATCAACAGTGAGACGTAATCGATATGTATTAGTAATTACCGATCATTTCAGCAAATGACCTGAAATCATACCTCTTAAAAAGGCCTCGCCTCGTGTAATAGCGGATACTTTTTTTTATAATTTTATATCGCGTTTTGGAGCTCCAATAAAATTAATAAGTGATAACGGTCCCCAATTAATATCCGAAATTTTTGAACTTTTAAGTGTTTAGGCATAAGGCATGTGAAGATTGCTGTATATCGGCCTCAGGCAAATAGAACCGAACGCGTGATTTGCGATCTTGTGCAAATGATTGCAAATTATGTAAATGATCAACATGATACATGGGACCAATTCTTACGTGAGTTTGCTTATGCTATCCGTACATCAGTGAATGAAACGACGGGAAAAACCCCTGCAGAATTAATTTTGGGTCGAAAGTTGATAACCCCATTTCAAAAATTTAGTCATAGTTTCGGACGGAACTGAGTTTGCAACAGGAGATGTTGAAAAATTGTTTGATGAGGCTAGACGAAGCACAAAAGCTAAACATGAAAAAGGTTTGAAGTATTATAATAGATGCAGGCATGATGTACAAATTAAGGTGAATGACTGGGTCTTGTTACAAACACATCCTTTAAGTTCAGTAGCCAACAAAATTTGTGCCAAGTTTAAACAAAAATTTGAAGGTCTGTAAAGGGTGTTAGAAGTAAGAAATAATAATAATGTTATAATATGGTGGTCAGGAAAAAGGTTAACCGTCAATGTTTATGAAATGAGAATATGTCGTTAGAAAAATGTGACGAGATTGAGATAGGAACAGGTAGCTCAGATAGCATTAGTTCACGTCAGAAAACGAGTAGTTGGGAAAGCTTACAACGAAGATCAAATGAGTCGCAGTATGGTAGGAAGAAGGGGTCAGATGTAAAGCATGAATTAAAGGAAAAAGGAATAAATCTTAAGTCAAATGAACGTGAGAAACACACAGGTAGGGCCGATAAGCGTGGACCACTTATCAGATCACTACCTAACAGTTTTTCAAATAAAAAGATTAAAAGAAAACGCCAAGAAAGATTAGGATATAAACGATCGCATGGATCTTGGTCAAGTGGACCACAAAGAAAGTGTCAGAAACGTGTAGACCATAATATAAATAAAAGACCATTGTCATCAGATAACCATACTATTTATATAAGTAGGAAGAGGAACCGAACAGAAGGAGCAGTGGTTCAAGATAGAGAGAGGTATAACCTCAGAACAGGAAAGAAGCAGGATCAGGAGTCTCGACCAAACAGTAAAGTGAAGTAAGATCAAGCCAGGAACAGCCGAGGAGAACACTAAAGACCCTACATCAAGGAACCGTCAAGATCAAGGAGCAGGAAATCCAACAAAAAAAATAACCCTCAACAGAGCAGCCAAGAAATGAGAGGAGGAGCGAAGACTAATAGTACCTTATCTTTGGAGGTTCTAGTAGGAGATTTCTTTCCAACAAGTGGTCGGAAGAATTATTGCAGAGAACGAAGTCTCGGGCGGTATTTAAAAATTATAATCCAAGCAAAAGTTGACACTACAATGAGTGCATTTTTTGTTGAACTTTTGACTTTTAAAATTTTTTCTCAATTGATAGAGAAAATAGTTGTAATTATGCATTTGTTTACTTCGATGTGTGACTTCGCTGAGATGCGAGAATTAATTTGGTTATTTGTTTTAATGATTTATTTAAAAATGTTTGTAATTGTATAGTGTATATATATTATTGTATGTTTCATATTAATCTACATCTGGTTCGGGAAAACGTGGCGTAGATAGGATTCTAACAATAACATTAACGGCACTGCGCTACTAAAGGGAAGTTTTTTTTGAAAGAACCAGATGAGGTGTATATATAAAAATTAGTTGTAATTTAAAAGTGATATAGATAATGTATAAAAATTGTGAAATATACTGGTATTATGTGAATATAGATTTTGCCAAGTAACTTAAAGTGTTTTTATTTCAGGGTGACAGACCCTGAATTCCAAGTTGAAAGTCAAATATCAATCAGGACTAGGATCATCAATCTCTGTAACTCAGTTGGATGGAAAATACGTGTAAAGAACATTGTAATAATTTTTAAATAACATTAAGTAGCATTTAAGTACATTTAAGTTAGTTAAGGAGTATGTGGACCCTTCATTTTTCCATCTAAGTCATAGATGGTTTTTTTCCGGTCCCGTAGCCCGGATGGGTCATACCCATATCTGTTGTAAAAGTGAGAATCTACCACGATTAAAATGCATAACTGTTAATGTTTGTCTAGTTAATTGAGTAAAATTTATTGTGGCTGTCAAGAGTTCAAGTAAAGGAGAAATATTAAAAATTAAATTTAAGATGAATAATGAAAATTAAAGTTGAATATTGAAAATTAATAGTTAAAATGAGGATTCAAGGTTAAAATTTAAATAAAACTTTTAAAGTGAGGAGATTAAGAAATAAAAATTTAGGCACGTAATTTCTTAAGGGCCATTAAGGCCCTCGAACAAATCACGTTTTGCTTCTTGGAGGGGTTGTGACGAGCTCACGAGTCTTTTCTTTAACATAACCTCTGGGTTCTTTGATGGCCAAGATTAATGGCAAATCTTTACCAACCAAAATCCACGAAGTAAAATACGATTATGAAATGCAAATAAGATAGCTTTTAAAAGAACCGAAGTTTCAGTAAGCAAGATGACAATTTGATAAATGTTATGTTTGGAGGAGATACAAGCGTGAATTGACAGTCTATCGTAAAGTTACCTAGAAATCCAGCCATTAATACAATGTGCATACCATTGCACACGCACCTAGACGTTTCCATTTAAAGATTAAAGTTAAATTTGAATTAAGGTAGGACTGATTATTTGATATTAGAACTTATAATATTATTAGAAGGGAAAGAGTAGGTGGATAATATAATTATTTAGAGAAAGTGGTCTAAGTTACGCGATTCTGTTTAACTGCTTTTGTGCGTTTATTGATTCTAGATTCTCATTTATATAAATTTATCTAAATTGTTAGACGCTTAAGTTATATTCTTAATAAAATCATATTAATAATTTAAAATGTCTGTTTATTATGAAAACCTCACACTTCTAGTTCACGCTGACAAGCAAAGATATGGTCCCTAAAGGGGGGCCATATCACACCTCTAGTACAGCAAGAGGAAACTTTTCTTTTTTTGCACGAATTTCTGAAAAAAAGTATCTACTTTAAAAAAAAAAGAACTGTGCGTATATATTTCAATCAAAAATTTCGTAGGTTATATGATTCAGTTTTCTCTCAAAATGATTATTTAAAAAAATATTTTGCCTTTTTTTATACTAAAACCGATATAAGGTTGTGACATCTCACGCGTTCTTCCTCTAACATAATCTCTGTGTTCTTTGACGGCCACGATTAATGGCAAATCTTTTCCAACCCAAATCCAAGAAGTGAAACGAAGCATAGATGAAAATAAGATAACCTTTAAAAGGATAGAAGTTTTAGTGAGCATGATGGCAATTTAGAGAAAGTTCAGTTCAGAGAAGATAGAAGTGTTGATTGACGGCTTATCTAAAATCCCGCAAAGCTCGCCATTATAACCAAGGTAAATACCATTGTACGACCCTTAGGAGAAATATTTGAAGTAGATTGGACGTTGAGTATTCTACCAAGGTATGAAGATTATATTCTGAACCCGAATATAGTATTGAGATTGAGATTAGGCGGATATAATATAATTATGTTGATAAGTGATCTAATTGCGCGATCTGTGTTAATTAAGACTACGTGTTTTGGTTTATTCTCACTTAATATAAGTTTGTTCGATATCTAAGTTAAATTCTTAATAAAAATCATTTTAAGAATTCTAAAATAACTCATCATTTCGAGAATCCTACACCTCTAACTTACGCTGTAACCCCACGATATGGTCATCGAAGGTCGGCAATGTCGCAATGGCGCCCGAATAGTAATAATTTATGTGACTCTGGGTTAGTTAATGCAGGAGGGTTTGGTATTTTACCAGAAATGGGCTTTAAAGGGTCAGAGAATATCAATGAATTTTTAGAGGCCATAAATAATCAAATACAGTTACTTGAAATTCCTAGTAACCTATCATGTGCTTATTTGAAAGGTCATCTCAGGGGAAGGGCTCAAGATTGGTACTCAATATCTGGATCGGTGTTAGTGCAGGATACAGCCGCGGATTTCGCGCAGCTAAAGGCAGAATTAGCGAAAGCTTTCCCCGATATCAAAAATAAGAAAGAGTTAGAAGCGAGGTTTTTCGCGTCCCAGCAGGGAAGAAATCAGGAACCAACAGATTTTGTTTACGATTTACTGAAAATTCATAAAAATTTGGAACTAGGGATGTCGCAGGCAGAATTGGCTGATTACATTTTTGTTAGACTCGAACCACAAGTCCAGGACTATGTGGAAGTCCGGAATCCGCAGAAAACGGTTCAACTAATAGAAATATTAGCTAAATTTGAAGAGAGGTATTCTTACAAATTAAAAAGGGGTTCGCAGAATAGTGATAATGTGGAAAGACGGAGTCAAAACGCGCATAGGATGTCTAATTTTGATTATAATCGCAGAAAATGGAGAAATTCTGAGGTTGGGCGTAAACCAAATAATAGCAGAAATGATTCTAGAGGTACTTATGAGTATGGCCGTCAAAGTAATAGGTGGTTCGAGAGTAGGAATAGATTTCAGAATGATGATCAGAGATTCAACGAAAGGGGATACCAATTTCGAAAAGATCGAAATGATAATTTTAATAGAGGGAACCGCAGAAATAGGGGTTAGAGTGAAAATTTCAGTCGAGGCGATAGGATGCAAAGGGGACGATTGAATGTTTTGAAAGTTAATGCAGTTCATAATCAAAAGGAATCGGCAGTGGATATACCAATTAAACTTTCTCCGATATGTATATCACTCGTGGAGCTTCCCCACGTTCCTATTTTATTAAATAACACATTTTTGAAAGCGCTATGGGACCCCAGAGCAGAGAAATCATTTATATTGGAAGAAATATATAAAAAATATTTTTTTTATAAACAAGTAAAAAAATCGCGAGCTCCGGTGATCACAGCACAGGGAGCGAAATGCCAAAATATAGGAATTGTAGAATTGATTATTCAGATCCGGAATTTAAAAAACCTTGGTTGTTTCATGTGTTGACGGATTTGGAATACCCATGTATTCTTGTGGTGTTGATTTTATAAGTGGATCAAGGATTGTTTTAGATTTTGATCAGAAAGCGTTGGCGATTCAAGATTCGCTGGTTGAAGATAATAAAGTAGATGAAGGGAATTTGCGCGTTGATATAACAGAAACGAAGTTAAATATTGTGGCTAATTTTTTATCGAAAAACCCGGTTGAAAGTATAATAGGAGAAAAAGTTAATTGTGCAATAATCAGAGATTTAGTACTTTCTTCGCTGGAACAGTTAATAACAGAGCAAAAGAATGACCCAGAATTAGGTCATATCTATAGATATTTAGAAAACCTGGAAGATAACTCTGTTAATGCGACGATATGTGAGAATTGGTCCCGCGAGTTCCGTCTTATTGATGCTTGTTGTTTTATGCACCCACGCTTGTTGTTTAACACGCAACGTCGTTAGGAGAAATGCGTGTATACATTCCAAAGTCTTTAAGAAACAGCATCTTACGCGAATTTCACGACAAACCAATCGCGGGACATCTAGGCAGATTTAAAACTTATCATAAAATTCGGGACGTTTGTTATTTCCCGTATAAGAGAAAATTTATTGATCAATATGTCTCTACATGCCATATGTGCCAAGTTAATAATTATAAAAACGTGTTACCAGCTGGTCGATTAAATCCAATTGTATCAAATTATCCAAATGAGATAGTTACGTTAGATTTATTAGGCCCGTATCCTATATCGAGAGTGAGACGTAATCGATATAATTTAGTAGTTACTGATCATTTCAGCAAATGGGCTGAAATTATACCTCTTAAAAAGGCCTCGGCACATATAATAGCGGATACTTTTTTTGATAATTTTATATCGCGTTTTTGAGCTTCAATAAAATTAATAAGTGATAACGGTCCCCAATATATATCCGAAATTTTTGAACATTTAAGTGAAATATTAGGCATAAGGCATGTGAAGACTGTTGCATATAGACCACAAGCGAATAGGACAGAAAGAGTAAATCGAGATATAGTGCAAATGATTGCAAATTATGTTAATGATCAACACGATACTTGGGACCAATTCTTACGTGAGTTTGCTTACGCTATTCGTACGGCAGTAAATGAAACGACGGGAAAAACACCTGCGGAGTTATTTTTGGGTCGAAAGTTGATTGCCCCATTTCAAAAATTAGTAATGATTTCAGACGGAACTGAATTTGCAGTAAGAAATATTGAGACAAAATTTTCATGAAGCTAGACTAAGAACGAAAACTAAGCATGAAAGATGAGAAAGATATTATAATAGACGAAGACGGGATGTACAAATTAAGGTAGATGATTGGGTCTTATTAGAGACACACCCTTTAAGTTCAGCAGCTAATAAAATCTGTTCCAAATTCAAACAAAAATTTGAAGGTCCGTATAGAGTGTTAGAAGTAAGAAATAATAATAATATTGTAATATAGGTCAGGAAAAAGGTTAACCGTCAATATTGATCAAGTAAGTATATATCGTTATAGGAAATGTGACGAGGTCGTTCACGTCAGGAAACGAGTAGTTCGGAAAACGTACATCAAAGATCAAATGAGTCGCAATATGGGAAGAAGAAAAAGGTCTGAGGTAAAGCGTGAGTTAGAGGAAAAAGGGATAAATCTCAAGTCAAAACAATCTAAGAAAAACACGGATAGGGCCGATAAGCGCAGATCACTTATCACAGATCGCTTCCTAGCTCCTTTTCTAATAAGACAAGAACTAAAAGAAAACTGCTAGATAAAGGAATAAAAAGGTCGTATGGATCGGGGTCAAGTGGACCACAGAGAAAGTGGCAGAAACGTAGACCCAATAACATTAATAAAAGACCATTGTCATCCAGTAATATTTATATAAGTAGGAAGAAGAACAGGATGGAAACAACTGGAGTTCAAGATAGAAGGGAGTACTATCTGCGCCCGCGCCAGAAAAAGGATCAGGAGTCCCGACCGGCCAATGGAGCAATGACAAGCCAAGCTGGGAATAGCCGACGAGGAGACTACAAGCCCTACATCAGGCAACATAAAGGATCACAGAGCAGACGAGGAATGAGAAGAGAAGCGAACAGTGATAGCACCTTGTCCTTATAGGTGCTGGTGGGAGACAGACTATAAAAAAAGGTTGTATTGTTTCATTTTTATGTTCTTTCCAACAAGTGGTCGGAAGAATTATTGCAAAGAAGGAAGTCTCGCGCGGTGTTTAAATGTTATAATCCAAGCAAAAGTTGACACTACAATGAGTGTATATATTTTTTTTTGAACTTTTGACTTGTAAAATTTTTTTCTCAATTGATGGAGAGAAAACAATTGTAATTATGCATTTGTTTACTTCGATGTATGACTTCGTGAGATGCGACAATTCCTTTGGTTATTCGTTTTAATGATTTATTGAAAAATGTTTGTAATTGTATAGTGTATATATATATATATATATATATATATATGTTGTTGTATTGTTCCATATTAAGGTGCATCTGGTTCAGGTAAACGCGGCGTAGTCAGGGCACTAACAATAATATTAACAGAGCTGCGCGGCTCATTGGGAGTTTGACGGAGCCAGATGCGGGATATAAATGAAAGTTTGTTGTAATTTAAAAATGATATATAATGCATAAAAATTGTGAAACTTACTGGTATTATGTAAATATAGATTTTGACAAGTAACTTAAAGGGTTTTTATTTCAGGGTGACAGACCCTGAACGTACAAATGTGTTCCATAGCTGATATGTAGCCTCAACTTGGAGCAGTAAAACCAGTCTCCAAGCTCATAAATACGTGCTCTGATGCAGAGTTTTGGGTGTATGTACCCAGGAAGGAATGGACATAAAAGATCTAAGTGTATAAATATTTAAGTATATAGTTAAGTAACGTTAAATATATAGAGTTAAGTACATATGTAAAAGTGAGAATATACCATGATCAAAACGCAAAATTGTTAATGTTGGCCTAGTTAATGGAGTAAAATTTATTGTGTGTCTGGCACGAATTCAAATTTAAATGGAATATTAAATTTAATTCTAAGATGAATAATGAAAATTACTGTTAAGTTAAATATTGGAAATTATAGAAGTTAAAATGAGGATTCAAGGTTAAAATTTAAATAAAACTTAGAAAGTGAGGAGATTCAGAAATAAAAATTTAGGCACGTAATTTCTTAAGGGTTCAGAGGACCCTTGAATAAATCACGTTTTGCTTCTTGGAGGGGGTTGTGACATCTCACGCGTTCTTCCTCTAACATAATCTCTGTGTTCTTTGACGGCCACGTTTAATGGCAAATCTTTTCCGACCCAAATCCAAGAAGTGAAACGAAGGATAGATGCAAATAAGATAACCTTTAAAAGGATAGAAATTTTAGTGAGCATGATGGCAATTTAGAGAAAGTTCAGTTCAGAGAAGATAGAAGTGTTGATTGACGGCTTATCTAGAATTCCGCAAAGCTCGCCATTATAACCAAGGTACATACCATTGTACGACCCTTAGGAGAAATATTTGAAGTAGATTGGACGTTGAGTATTCAACCAAGGTAGGAAGATTATATTCTGAACGCGAATATATTATTGAGATTGAGATTAGGCGGATATAATATAATTATATTGATAAGTGATCTAATTCCGTGATCTGTGTTAATTAAGACTACGTGTTTTGGTTTATTCTCACTTAATATAAGTTTGTTTGATGTCTAAGTAATCTAAGTTAAATTCTTAGTAAAAGTCATATGAAGAATTCTAAAATGTCTCATCATTTCGAGAATCCCACACCTCTAACTTACGCTGTAACCCCCCGATATGGTCGTCGAAGGACGGCCATGTCGCAAGGTTGCATTCTAATGGAGACATATCGTAATAAAAACAAATGAAAATCATTCAAAAATTAGAATTTATCTAATAGTTTCTTTTATTTCTAAATTCTGAAAACAGTCAAAAGTTGTCGAAAATTTGATGTTAAATTTATCTATGTGCTTGCTGATAGACGGCGACACGGTTTGAATCGAAATCTCGGACAAAGTCCTATCAGTTGTATTTTGAAATGAAACTAGCCGAATTCTAAAATAGCGTGCTGAAAATATGGTATATGCCAACAGTAAGTAATAATTTCATTCTCTATCCAATTCGCAATTTTGTAGTCTTTGGCGATTAAAGATTTCCTGAATTTTTAAGTGAAAGAAAAATGTCACACACACACATTATAATATTAAATCTTTGATACCTTTATTAATTAAATTCATATCCAAAATTAAGATCACAAACATAATTATAAATTTCCACCAGTAAAACTAATATAATTTGGGATTTACGTATTTTAAAGAACAGGCAGTATTTTGCAGAAATACTGGATTAAGACCATTTAAGAGTATGCAGTTCTGTGAATATTACATTAAAGCTAGCAAATTAGCCTGTTTGCAGTGAGAATGATTTTTCATAATCGTTTAGATGATTATTTGAGATATAGAGCCAATAGCAGGCTTGAAGCTGGCCAATTTTAAGGGGAGTTGGCTGGATGATTACAAGGGACACCAAAAACAGTCTTGCGGCACTGAAATCAGTTTCAAACAAGTGGTACTGTCCCCACGAAGGTCGACCGAGGCCACCACAGAACAACGACATCTGTACAGGATTACTATTTGGCTTTAAACGTACAATGGCATAGGCGGAGAATGGCTCCTCAGATTGCTCATGTCAGGAAGAATTTCCCAGCAAACACTATACAGTCACCTTCCAAAGACTGGTCTTGTAAGCCCGGCCCTACGTACCTTTTGACTGCATCAACATTAAAGACCGGTTATTGTGGAGCCGAAAATATCAGTCGTGGACATCACAAGAATGGGAGCATGTTCTTTTCAGTGATATCAAGATTCAACAGACAAAGTATGTGACGGCTCACGCGTACTTTCTCTAACATAACCTCTGTGTTCTTTGACCGCCAAGATTAATGGCAAATCTTTTCCAACCCAAATCCAAGAAGTGAAACAAAGGATAGATGCAAATAAGATAACCTTTAAAAGGACAGAAGTTTTAGTAAGCGTGATGGCAATTTAGAGAAAGTTCAGTTCAGAAAAGATAGAAGCGTAAATTGACGGCCTACCCAAGAATCACGGCAAACTCGCCATTAATTCAAGGTACATACCATTGTACTTGAGCCTAGATGAATATCCGAAGTGGATTGGACCGTTGCTTAGAATTCAAGGTAGGAAGATTATATTCTGAATGCGAATATATTATTAGGATTGAGAGTAGGCGGGTATAATATAATTATATAGATAAGTGATCCAATTGCACGATCTGTGTTAACTACGGCTACGTGTTTTGGTTAATTCTCCCTTAATATAAGTTTGTTCGATATATAAGTAATTTAAGTTAAACTCTTAATAAAAGTCATATTAAGAATTCTAAAATGTCTCATCATTTCGAGAATCCCACACCTCTAACTTACTCTGAAACCCCACGATATGGTCAACGAAGATCGACCATATCACAATTGCGCCCGAACCGATATAATTTATATGACTCTGGGTTAGGTAATGCAAGCGGTATTGGTATTTTACCAGAAATGTGCTTTTCCGGGTCCGAGAATGTTACAGAATTTCTGGAGGCCATAGACAATCATATAAAATTACTAGAAATACCTAGTGACTTAGCATGTGCTTATTTGAAAGGTCATCTCAGGGGAAGGGCTCAAGATTGGTATCTAATATTCGGATCAGTGTTAGTGCAGGATACCGCCACGGATTTCGCGCAGCTAAAGGCAGAGTTAGTGAAAGCTTTCCCCGCAATCAAAAATAAGAAAGAGTTAGAAGCGAGGTTTTTCGCGTCCCAGCAGGGAATAAATCAGGAACCAACAGATTCTGCTTATAATTTGCTCAAAATACATAAGAATCTAGAACTAAGGATGTCGCAGGCGGATTTGGTTGATCACATTTTTGTTAGACTCGAACCACAAGTCCAGGACTATGTGGAAGTCTGAAATCCGCAGAAAACGGTACAACTTTTAGAAATCTTAGCTAAATTTGAAGCGAGGTAATGTTACAAATTAAAAAGGGGTTTGCAGAATAGTCATAATGCGGAAAGACGGAGTCAAAACGCGCATGGGATGTCTAATTTTGATGATAATCGCAGAAACTGGAGAAATTCTGAAGTTGGGCGTAGAACAAATAATGGCAGAAATGATTCTAGAGGTACTTAGGAGAATGGCCGTCAAAGTAATAAGTGGCTCGAGAGTAGGAATAGATTTCAGAATGATGATCGGAGATTCAACGAAAGGGGATACCAATTTCGAAAAGAAGATCGAAATGATAATTTTAATAGAGGGGACCGCAGAAATAGGGGTTCGAGTTAGAATTTTAGTCGAGGCGATAGGATGCAAAGGGGACGATTGAATGTTTTGAAAGTTAATGAAGTTCAAAATAATCAAAAGAAATCGGCAGTGGATATACCAATTAAACTTTCTCCGATATGTATATCACCCGTGGAGCTTCCCTTCGTTCCTATTTTATTAAATAACACATTTTTGAAAGCGCTATGGGACACCGGAGCAGAGAAATCATTTATATCGGAAGAAATATATATAAAATATTTTTTTTATAAACAAGTAAAAAAATCGTGAGCTCAGGTGATCACAGCACAGTGAGAGAAGTGTCAAAATATAGGAATTGTAGAATTGAATATGTGACGTCTATCGCGTCTTTCTGCTAACATAACTCCTATGTTCTTTGACGGCCACGATTAATGGCAAAAC
>BMAV01020953.1:26663-64441 GCA_019973955.1 Trichonephila inaurata madagascariensis | reverse complement strand
CACGATACAAAATCTATCAGAAATAATTCTTTTTTCACTGACAGCAAGTTGTAATTAAGATTCCTCTCAGAACCAGCTATCTATAAATTCTTCAGTATATAATTTAGATGATTCATGTATCCTAACAAATAATTTATTTGAAACACTGTTTGAAAGGCATTTTCACTTATGCTATTGATTTCATAAAAATAAAAAAAATCTGTTTAATTACATGTTCCTTTACACATTAGAACTTCCCACATTTAAAGTGATTTGATGTATATCAATTAAAAATATAAGCTATGCTGTACAAATAAAGATGGAGTTGATGATAATATGCATTTTAGATAGTGTTTACAAAAAAAATTCGATAAAATACAACTTATAGTGTGATGTTGTTTCAAAAATTACACTTGTATTCTTTTGTCTTTTTAAATGTCTGATATGTATGTGTACAATTTCCAGAATAAATATTTCAAAAATATGATTTGGTTAGTTTTATTTTTCTTGTTTACAGTGAATCATTAAAAAAATGCTGTACACTAGTAAAATGGCTAAATTATGGTTCGACTGGTCCATAGATGTTATTTTTTCTTCTAAATCAGTGCTGAAAACGTCTCTAAAAACTCTTTCCAGTTGGTTAAAAATTTACGAATTTCAAATGTTTTGTAAATGTAAAATTCTACCGTTTTAGTTGTTTTTACATTCTTCTAAGGCCTGAACTTTTTAAATATTTTGATTTAAAAAAACATTAACTTAAAAACAACAATATTTTTTTTCTTTGGTGATGAGTATAAAATCAGTTAATATAAAAGTGAGTTTGACTTGTAACATAGGTTACAATGCATTTTTAATTCCATCTGGATGGATTAAAAGGGAGTCCCAGTAGCTCGGTTGATAAGTATTGAGAGCAGAAGTTGTGTATGAATCGATTTAAACAAAACAATTGATAAAAAAATACATACTTACCTGAGGGGCCTAATGAGACTTATTTTAAGTTTTTTTTTTTTCATGTTACATGAAATGTTAAACTATTCCTTTCTTACTTTTATGTTTAGAAATTTTTAATATGAAAAGTCTGTTATTCATCATAATGTTTCCAAGACACTTCTTAATGAATAATGTTTCCAAGATACTTATTGAAAGACTGATTTTAAATAAAAGTTAATTTTCTGTTTGTATTAGATTTTAAAGACAATATATTGCTTCTAGAAATATAAATATAACTTTTAATGAGCCAAATTGCTTACACATTTGTTTAACTATAGCGTCGAATCTTTTTTGTTATTTTCAAAGATTAAAATTTGAGGTATAAGTTCAAAAATAATACAGTTTATGATCACATAGCAGTTGCGTTTTTAAACCAAAAATTATATTTTTGTTGGAACTTGCGTATCACCTCAAAAACATTGGCGACATTATATAAAACGAAGTACATGGTTGTTAATTCTGCAAGTAAGAGACATGGCGAATTATCATGAACGTTGGCACTTTTGCAAGTAACACAATAAATGCAAAAAGAATTTAGATTTTTGAAGTAAAGAGGTAAAAACTTCATAAAATATAGATTAAATAATATATAAGATGGAAAAAATGAAATTTACAACTTAAGTATCACACATATTTAGATCCCTTTAAATTTCATTTGATATATATTTGTACGTTAAAAATTCGTATTGGATACACAAACCATAAAATAAAAACGATACATACACATATTTGACCCATAAAAACTCATACATGAGTGCATTACGCACTCATTTTGCTGTTATATTCTCAAATTTGATCCAGTAACAGGTTCAAAAATGAGTATGTGATGTTTACAATTTTGAGTATGTAGTCGTTGCCAAAGATAAGAATGGGCTATTCTCAAATATGAGTATGTTTGCATCGGAGCTATTTTGAGTATGTGACGTATTTAAAAGTGAGTATTTTGTACTCAGATCAGAATACCGGTTTTTCGCACTGTAAGATGTTACGAATTTTGTTTTTACACTATTGCTTGTAAATTTTCACGATTATCTATAAAATGGATTTATTCCATAAATATATTCGCATGCTTATTAAAATCCGACAAGTTAAAAGTTACAGATTCTACGCAAATTAAAATAGTTACATTCAATTCAAGCAACCAAGTGGAAAAATAAATTATATATTATTTAAAGTCCTTTAACTTTTTTTTAAATGCAATAATGATAATTATCAGTAATTCAAAAGAAAAAGAAAATTACCACTTAATGTAGGCAGCAATGATGCTGGAATTTCAAGATAAACACATCATTTTTAAATATAAACTTGTTGACTGGAAAAATCAGTAAAAAAAAATACATATATTGTTGCATTGTGTGTCTAAATATATTACGTAGTATCTATTACATAAATTCGTTTTGAATTTAAAAATTTTTGTCTTATACCCACTACTCAAATTTACACTAAAAAACTACATATGACAGCTAGGTAAAAAAAAAAAAAAAAAACAGATACATAAAAAAAAATGCAATACGCTTTTTGAAAAAATAATGGTATAAAATTTTATATGACGCATTGATACAAGTTAAGATACTTTTCTTTCTTTAATATATAAGAGAATACTATTATAATGGATTTTTAAATTTTAAACTTGAATCTTTATGAAAAATTTCTGTTGATTCTGATTTTCCAATTGTATCAATTTTATTATAATTTAAATATACATTCAGTCTTCAAACTGACCATTGTCAATGATTTTAATATCAGGTATTTCTTTTGATAAAAAATCAACACAGTTTTATATATCTGCCCAATTTACTTGCGATGAAGTCAAAAATCACCATTGAAAACTGTTATTTCCTGTGATATTTGTTTCAAGCTATTCCTCGACATATTGGAAACATGTTTGGTTCATCTCTCAATACAGAGATTAACAGATCTGTTTTAAAATAATTAAAAAAGGAGGACACTTTCCGAGGAAGGACAGGACCTATAAAAGGAGGACGGTTGATCATCTTAATAATTTTAGCTTTACTTTCATGTTAAACTTGAAAATGCTTTGCATGGTTTGAAAAAGGCAAGTTTACAAAATAAATTTTCGTTTTCAATTATTAATCTTTTTAAGACTTTTTTATAAGCTTTACCTCTATGTAACGGAATCTTTGAACTATATTTTTACCCACTCTAAAATGTCTGATTAATTCGAAATTTTGCACACTTGTCAAGGACCGATGACAATACAATAATTTTGTTCTATTGTCCTGATAAGGATCATGACGATTAATGATTTCCCGTTTCCAGATTTGGTGACTAAAGGATTAAGTTACAACTCTAAAGAGAAAACACTCATGTCAGTAATTTCTTATTATTATATAAAAAATTGCTCATTTTCTTTGAAAATAGAAATAAATAAATAATTTAAAAAAGCATGCTTTTATTGTAGATCGAACTAAAAAATGAGAAATAAATTATAGTTTTAAAAAAACCAAAAAAAAAAAAAAACACGCTTTTATGGTTAATCAAACTAAAAAGTAAAAAAAATAATTCATAATGTAAGAATAAAATGATTAACGAGAAAATTAATGTCATTGTGGTAAAAGTATAGGTTTTCCGTACTACATTTTCACACTAACTCTGCATTTCGGAATAGAACTAGTAAGAAATTATAACAATTGATATTGAGCCCCCCACGTTTTTATCACAATGACATTAATTTTCTAGCTAATCATTTTATTCTTATGTTAAGAATTATTTTTTCCTTTTTAGTTCGATTAACTGTGTTCGATAAAAGTGTGTTTTTTAAACTATAATTTTTAGAAGACTAATTTCTTTTGTAAGTTTTATTTAGCTTATTAGTAAATTTATGGAAAATGTGTTAAAAGTTCTCATAAAAAATTATTTAAAGGAGCTTCAACAATTTCAATATACTTACTTTATGATTCCTTTCACTCTCATTTTCGAATATTGAAAGAATAAAAATTTACTGAACAGAAATTACAGAATGAGCAAAATTAGTTAGTAAAATTGAATGTAATCTATTTCACACAAGAATGCTTTTTATTTTTTAGTTTTGGACATTACATATAAATATTAAATCTACTTGATTACTAATATTTAACAAATATTTCGTCTTATTAATAATTGATGTACATTGTTTAAATTGGATTTATCAGTACTTACATATTTTCACAACCTTTTGGCGACATTATATGAAATGAAGCATATGATTGCCAATTCAGCGCACATGACAGATGCGAAATTGGTATTGCCAACAATTATTGCCATATATGCAAGTACTGATTTATTTTATAACCCTGCATCACTCACACGAAACAAATGGCCTAAAGTTCTTGCGCTGGGTATCTCACACACCCAAGGATGTTTCCGTTCTGGTTTTAACGTAAATTTTGTATAAAAAAGAAAGAAAAGTAGGAAATACAATATGTTTATTACATTTTTCACTCTTAAATTTAGTTTTTCTGTTCTTTTTATAAGGGCATTCAGTACATTGTTTATACATTCCTTTAGTCTAATCGTGAGTGAGTGCGATGTTTTCACTGGATCTTAAATTTTTAAAAATCTTTATCATTAAAACTAAACATATAGGAGTAAACTTTATTTTTTAAATTAAAAAAATTTGGAATTTCTTTTTTATTTTCTCTTATTGTTCCAGCGATAGTTTTTTTTTCTTCAAAAGTTCATCTGAAAGTGGATAAGATGTGTACCAGTTGTCTCCTTTAAAATTACGTTTTTCCAAAATGTTTTTGTTTCTCTCCATATAAAACATTTATTTTCAACATTGTCTCCCTCTTCTAAATCGGAATCGATTTCAGTAGAGGAATCATACTTGCTGTTTTATATATATATACATTTCATCATTTGCTTCTTCCTCATAACCGTGAAGAGAAATTTTCATAAGAAAATCTTTCCTTTTCTAAGTCCCGTGATCATGCCGGTGTGATCTGTAACTTATGGAATTTGGAATGATTATAAACCATAAATTTTGGGATATTTTATTAGAGCAAGGATTTTACATGAATTTTGAAATGGAGTTAGGCTTAACAGGGAAAATCAACTGGTCCTAAAGGAACGTAGAGAAAATTTAGGTATTTACATATTATCGCAACAATGCCAACGTTCAGAATACTTCACCAAGTTGGCGACCCTGATCTTCCATGTGTTGTACACGCTTAATTGACACAATCATGTATTTCATTTCATATAATCTCGACAATAAAGTTGCGATAATATGTAAGTATCAAAAATTAATACAACTTTGGTACAAAAACTCTTGTACGAAGGCATGTTGTATACGAGTAAAAAACATAAGAAATTTGAGTAAGGACGACCTGTGTACCTAGGGCCACCCCATTTTATTTGAATAACATTTAGTTCTAAGTTTTATTACTCAGTTGGGTGAGTGGGAACAAAAATTCCTACTTTGGCATTCATTTTGAAATTTTTCAAAAGAAAGCTGTGGTTAGTTATAAATGTAAAAAACATTTTTACATAGTCCGAAATAAAGTTCTGAAGCTTATCTCTTTTTATTACTGTACAAAGTAAATCAAAAAAATTTCTTTGAATTTCTTTCTTGTATATAATTTTGTTTGCAACATTAAGTACTAAATAATATTTTAAATAAATCCTCTCTCCATGTGGGTTTTCTGCAGAAGACATTTTGTATAAAATTACCTAATCTTGTACCTAGGGCCATATAATTGCCTTGTACCCTGGGTTCTGCCTATCTAGATGCTCTATAATTATGACTATATCCTCAAATGAAAGAAAGTGAACCAGATAACTTCATTTCGCAGCAAGATGGTACACTGCCTTACGGTCATCTCTCAGTGCGTGATCACTGTACCCGACCAATGGATTTTACACAAAGGGCCTCACGATAAACCTTGTTTCGCATGACTTCCACTTTCACCCGATCTAACACCATGCCATTTTTACCTCTGGGGCTTCATTTAGGATTGTGTGTGCGTACCTCCGCTACCAGCTGACCTTCCAGACTTAAGACACAGGATTGAAGCAGATGTTTCCAGAATTACATCAGACACACTGAACAAAGTTTGGGATGAACTCGCCTATCGACTTGATGTGTGCTGTGTGACGAATGGGGCATACGTTGAACATTTGTAAGCTTGTAGGTAAAACTGTTTCAGATACTCTTTCATTCGATGTATGAATTGTACTTGTAAGTTATATGTAATAAATTCTATAAAGCTTTAAACCCCCGATATTAATTTAGAAACACCCGGTATATTTAATCAAAATAATTACAAAAATGGACTAAATATGAACTACAGTTATTTAAAAGGATTCTACAGAAGCATTTCTGCCTCAATTTTTACCAATTATGTTTTTATACAGGACATTAAACATGGACTGTGTGCTGAGAGAGAATTACAATAGGCGGAGAAAAATAACAGAGGTGATTGTAACCGAGATGAACAATATTAGGAAAACTAGAGTTACATTCCGCTCTGACTTGCAGGAAAGATACGGTGGAAGAGTGGCCTCTATTTCTGTTCTATTTGGTTACCCTTCACTTGTTGATAGTACGTTTGATTTGTTTGGAGAAAAGGATTCCCGGTTTTTTGTAGCTTTTTCATTTTATCAAATGGACACAGATGTACTTAACGCATAACAGAACCCCAACTTACTTTTCCTATGATGTCCGATGCTAGTACCACGCGCAACGAATTTGACATGGCGGACCAAAGACTTGCCCCCTGCACTCACCAGATGTAAATCCATAAAACTTGTTACGGAGGCACAAGAAAACATTATGTATGAGTTGCTTCCGAACAACGAATAAGACCTTGTAGCTAGAATTGTTTTTGCAACAGGCAGGTTGTACATGAAACAAAGAATTGTTTGAAAGGGTGAATTACTCTTTCATTTATCGGTGTGAATTGTGCAAAACCAAAATTGCCGCCACTTTGACCTTTCATTTTAGTACTTTTCTGATCTGATGTTTATGCAATTTATGGTACTGTTCTTTATATACTGTTCTTTATTATTCACTGCTGATAGTTCATTTTTTAGATATCTCAATTAACAATTTTTTGCTACTCAGAAAGCTCTTTCATTCATCAGTGTGAATTGTGCAACTTTGCACTTCGCTGCCATTTTAAATATCAATTTTGAAATGTTTTTCTGATGTCAGCTACTACGTTTGCGTAACTTAGGATTTTTAATTTTATCTATCTTTTTGCAAGCATTAATGGCAATTCAACTAGGACATCTCAATTAACACTTTTCTATTCAAAAAAAGATTGTGGTCTTAGGTTATGTAGTAAATATTGTTTTCCTTGATGGTATTCAACTCCTTGTAGAACCTACTAAAACATCTACACATTTTTTCCAAAATATATTGGGACATATTTTTTTATTGCTGTGATATAGAAAGAAATCAGGCAAGTACAAAGGTAATTGTTGACAAAGTCTTCCACTTTTACCTTCGATTAAAATCTTTTCGGCGCTAATGCTTTTTCGACGGTATATAGTAATTTGTAATTTGTATAAGCAAGCAAATAGTAATTTGAAGGTGCTAAGCCAGGACTACAGAGAGAACGTTCGAGTGTTGTTCAATGATGATGTTTCTTTAATTTTTCTTCTGTTACACCAGTTGTTTAAACTGTCCCGTTGAAAGAAAATATTACGAACACATTTAAACAAATATACTGCTTTAACTTTTTCGAAAAATTCCCAGAAGTATATTTTAGTAACATGTAGTATATTGTGGTTATCCCGCCATACTTATAACACTTATCCTGACAAGATTTTTCTCGCCAAATTGATAAAGAATCAAAATCGCCAAATCACAGATTTGCTACTCGAAGACACAACACTCAAAAGCGCGCCAAACTGGCGATTTTTCAAAATTTGGCAGACCAGTGACCGATTCGACAATTTCACCCTCTTTGTCACTTATAAAGGAAATAATCACCATGTGTATCTTAAAAACTATAGCAGAAACTTTTTCAGCAGATAAGCAAGAGTTTTTGCTCTTAGTATAGCAGTTTTAATTTTGTGTGACTTGAAGTACGCGTTTGATTTTCATAATCCTCCCATCCTTCTTCACAATTTGAAAAATTCTAGTTAAAATACATTTACTTCTACTTTTAAGCAATTTAAATTTCTTGCAATTTTCTGTTCTTACCAAAAACTGTTGTTGCTTTCTGTTCAAAATTCGAATTACTGTGATTTTGTTAAATTGTAACTAATTCCAAATAATGAATTTTAAAGATCCTTAAAACATATGCATATTTTGTTACTTTAATTTATGTAAATGTTCTTCATTGGTCATCAAAATTAAACAATCGAATGCGTCTAATTTTCACTTTTTTTGGAATTGCTATAGTCAATAATTGTGAGCCAAATTCTGAATTTCTTCAAAACCATTTTTAAACGTTTTCAGGAAAAAGACTTCGAGAAAGAACCTTGAGCTGGGCATTCAGTTGGTATCGAACGTCAATGAATGTGACACATTCATTCGTTGAAAATGTTCCATTGTTATTCAATTATTTTTCAATATTATAAGCGCAACTACAGCGAATATTTTTTTTTTTTACGCAACGTACTAACAGGCAAATAATTGAGCCCATGCCATCAAACAATCATTAAAGCGACGCCAAACAATTATTAAAATAATTTCAAATGGCTTATTATATGGTTGTTAAGACAGCATGTATAAAAATCTTCCACCGTTATTGAAAAAGTTCAGTTTCTTTCGCTTAAAAATATTTTCATACTTATATTGCAAATTTAATAATAGGTTACTTTTCATGATACTCTCTTATAGCAAAACAGGATTATAATTTCAAATTCTGAGAGAGAGTACATTTTTACAAAGCTGGTATTTATATATCGAAAAGATTAATTTCAAAAAGGTTTTAATAAAAAATATCTTTGATCCTCTTAAAATGCTGCCATTTATTTTAAAATCTCTATATTGTTCTTTCTATATGAATTATATGTAATTTTTTGTTCAATTTCCTTAAATAATTTTTCAACTGAAAATATATATTTTTTATTGATGAAATTTATTACTTTTTTTCATTGTTAAATATTAACATGAGCTATAATAAGTAAAGAAGACATGACATAAAACAATGTTCTGATCCTTTTAGGGTATAATAACAGTTTTCGTTAAAATAATCCTTTTCTCTCTCCTTCTTTGTGTATGTTAGTAAATTTGATATTTATAATCATTAAAACGGAATTAGTATCATGATTCAAACCGTCTAAAGAATTAAAAGTCTCTTTTGCTATAACAATAAGCCTGGATATCATTTTGTTCCTAAAATTCATTTAATTTATATTTTTCTTACTTAAGTATATTTATTGCTGTATCATTCAAAACAGGACTAAAATGTAAATATTTAAAACAATTTTAAAATGATTCTAAAGCATTTGTTTACACAGACAAAATACTTTAGGATAAAAAAAAGCTATCCAAGTCTAAAAATATCATGATTCTTTTTACAATTTTGGTTAGAAAAATTATTAATCTATTATCCCATTTCTAATAAAGACGGAATTAAAAAAAAAAAGAAAAAGAAAAAAACTTAAATAAGAAGTTTATTAACCGAATTTCTTAAAGTTAGGAATAATTAAGATAATTCCTTTTACCTCATTATAATGTCCTATTATAAACAAAATATAGTATGTTGATTTGCAGATTTAAACTTTTGTGAACCTACATATCGATATAATACCACAGTTCTTGCTTTTTTGTAGCATGTCAAATTAATATAATGTATTTTTACATAAACTTGGGTCCTTTGGTTAGCTTCCAATAGATTTCTGATCATAAAATCCTTTTTTCAAAGAAAAGACTGTCGCACGGATTACATTTATAGATCCAAATTCCTCACTAATAAATAATAATATTTTCATAATAAATAATTCATAATATTTTTTTCATAAGAGATTTGAAAATCACTTATGATTTGTTAAAGCAGACAAAAGTGTTATTCCACAGAAGCCATCATTATTTGTTGCGTTATGTCATGAGCGCCGAAAATTACCTCATTATTTAACAGAGAGGGGGGAGCATACAACTATTGGACAAAAAGCATTTTACTTATAAATTATTTTTTAAAAAATTACATGAATTATTAATAGTGATAACCTTCTCAGCCTTTCGCCGGAGAAAAGTTCAAATTCAGATTAATGTTCATAGGTCTTGAAGGGATCGTCTCCTGGGAGCGGCTGTATGCGCAATCCTTTTCGCTGGTCTCTCCCCTGACCAAATCACTAAAGTGGCTGCTCCGCAGACTCCTTCATTCCGTCTCTAAGAGGTCATCGCAGTTCCTTTCTCTTGGTCCATGGGATGTGGCTGCCCCCGCAACCTCTATCATGCGCGTTCTAATAAGAAGAAAAAAGCTGATGCGGCAGATCCTCATCACCTTTCGAGCCGATCCCTTAAAATCCCTGGGCAGCCTTCTTTCACACAGTGACTCGGTTTTTTATCGCACCTCTCACTAATCCTCTTGGGGAATCTTTGGGGCCAGAATGACATTTCATTCCAACCAACTTAAGAAGAAAACACGATATGCAGATTAGGAATGATTATATAAACTGGAGCTTTAGCATTCTCGAGGGGAGCTGAGGGGAGTCTTAGAAGTCTGAGGAGGTCTTAAAAAGTCTTAGGAAGTATTATAAGAGCCACATAGAAGTGGGTTCGAAGCCAGAAGGCTGCCTAGTTGCCGGATCAAGTTGGATTACAGTATTATATAGAAGACATAAAGATTGGTAGCTGTTCGCCGTGGGATAACGGTAAGCTATATAATATTAAACTTTAATGATAGAGCAGACATCTAGTTAGTTAAGTAATCTGCTAAAGATATAGATTCGGTGGTTAATTTATCATAAAGATAGTGAGTAGGATTTAATGCGCTATTTGTTAAGAATTGTAATTTATGTTATATCACTCCTGATCATTATCCTCTAAGACGTGCTGCATTGCTTAATATAAATTAAGATAATAATAAATTAAATTTATTATGGAAGGTTAGAGTGGTCAATCTTTTATCCCTACAAACTTAGGTCACGTAGATGAGGAAGAGATGATACCTCCAACCCGGGGGTATCACAACACTAATAATCTCTGACTGGCGAGCGTAGCGGATCTGCAAACTGCACTCCTCGTCTATGTCTATGTCATTGGTTCTTTGAGACAATAGGATGACGTAAATGAGAATAATCTTCATCACCGTACCTTGAGCACCATTTTTAGGGCCTATCGATCGATGTCAGTCTGACAATGAGGATACCCTCCAGGGTAGATCTTTAGCACAGCAGGCCAACTTTGTTTTTCATTCAAATAATTCGTGGTTCACATTTTTGAAGGAACCAAACTATGGAAAGTGTTCTACAGGAGTGTTCTTTCTATATATCGTTGTGGCTGTAACTCATCTGGGTGTCGAAGAAGGAACAGATGGTGGTATCAACTAAGCGAGTTTCAAAAACGGCTCACATCTTTTTTGCTTCCAGGCATGAGGGAGGAATACAATGTCTGCTTTTGCAGACTACAATGATCCATCTCGGCATTCTGCTCACCCTGCACATCCAACTTGACAATTATTGTCTTGAAGTGTTCGTCTAATGAGTCAACGCTACAGTTGCTCTGTTTTCAGTTGTTTGACTTTTTTACTTCTAGAACAGTGCATTAAATAAATAATTAAGGAATAATAAAAAAAAAAAAATAAAAGGGAAAGAAAGATTCAAATTGTAAGGGCGCGCCCCTTGGGTGCCCTTCTCCTAGATTATCAGCGTGAGCTAGAGGTGCAGGAATAAACTAACAACCAGAAGCTGCCATAATCTTAATATTACTTTATTAAGATCTTAATTTAAACCAATAACAGATTAGGTAATAATATGATATGTGAGAGAATCTACGTTGGCTAAACACACAATATATAATACCGAAATAATGTAACTCGGACAAGTATCAATAACTAACTCGCCTAAGCTCTATTTCAATGTAAACATAGATCCGAATATTAAAATGGTAACTCCCACCTTAATGTCCAACGAAACAGCAATCTATCTGATCTTAGCTGAAGTTGCAGTTCACTGGCGTAGAATAGTATCTACTTTGACTAAAGGCTCTCTGTCACGGGCAACCTCTCTTGACTATTACTTAACTTCTCGAAATACTCTTCACATTTGCAACACGGACTATCATAACTCTCCCCAAATGCCACCTCGAGTACTCTAAACTTCTGTTATTTAAAAACTTCCTAATTTGCATCTTTCCTTCACGTTTCACTTCTCGGGTTAGTTGGAAAAGAATTGCCATTTATTCTGGCCCCAAACAACCCAAAAGGACATGTTAAGGAAAAAACGCGTGAGCCCGTCACAAAATATTTTGGAAAATTGCGTTGTTTTACAGATTTGAAAGAAAATAAGATTATTAAAAATTGTGAACCCTATTCACAAAACACAATTACTCGGATACACAAAAATATATTTTAAAAAATTAGAAGACACATTTACTTTTAAAGTAAATTATTTGATATCTATTAAAGTGCATGCAAAGTGTTAAAATAAATGTAATTAGTATAGGTTTAAAAAGGTATAAGTTAAAAATTCCACGAGCGATTCTTTTTCTTTCAGGAATTATAAAAGGGGTGCAGATGAAAATATCAAATGCTAATTTTGATTATCAAACCTGTACAGGTTTTTTTAGACACTAATGCGGGGTTCTAAAATGAAATTTCACAAGAAATCAGAACAATATAAATTTTATTTTTATATATTAATACTATAAAATCAGTAAAACTTTGCATTCTTTTTATGTAGAGATAAAAACATTTTTTAGCTCTTCTTCAAAATAGCTTTAATAGAAAACATTCTTTTCTTCATCTGAATGATATAAATGTTTTAGATAGAATAAAAAAGATGAAATGAAAAAAAAAATATACGCAAATAATGACAAATGAAAATAGATAAGAATTTAAGCTTTGATGAAACCTATGTTGTTTTATTTGTAAAGGGATTCCTTTCTATCCTAATTTTTCTCTGGGAATATTTTGCACTTCCTAACGCTTGAGTTTCAATACAATTCTCTTTTGAATTGTAATCGTATTCTTCTGATTTGAGATTTCTCAATTTTTCAATTAAGTTTTGTTTGTCGTAATATAAATGTTTTAAATTGCTAGTCGTCTTACTGTTCTTTTCGACAAAAGTTTAGTTAACTTTCAAAATCTGCTGTACATGATAAATAAATAAATAAAACCCCTATTATCAGTACAAAAAAAGGAATTGAATTTTTAAAGTTATTATTACAATTTAATGCAATTTGATTTTTAATTCTGACTTTCTCTTCCTGCAAATGTATTAATAAGTTTCTCAGAGAGAAGAACAAAACAGGTATAAAAAGAAAACTCATAACCTTGTAAAAAATGTATAAAATAAGACCACCGCAACTTGGAAGGGAAATACACTCATGGAAAAAATATTAGCGCACCCCATATTTGTCTCCAATCGAGCATATCTTGGATCATTTGGGATGACGAGTTGGACATCCCACGAGTTTGAACGATCTAGAGGCAAGCTTACAGCACATATGGAACGAAATGTCTCAAGACGTCATACAGAACTTATATGCTTCAATGCCCCATCGTATTGCATCGTGCATTAGCTCTAGAGGGGATTCTGCAGGGTATTAAATTCTCCTTTCTTTTGTCTGTTTCTCTGAAATAAATTATGCTTTTTCTTTGATTTTCTAATCATTTACTTATATCAAAGTAATCATTACGTATGTAAAATTTCGTTCTCTTTTGACAGCTCCTTTTTGGTGCGTTAATTTTTTTGTCCATGAGTGTAATATGTTCAAATTAATACAAATAATTCAATTTAACGACTAAAATAAATACAAAATAAAATATATATATAAATCAGAATGAAAGACCGATTTATCATTTTGAAATATACAATTCAAAACCCCCCATACTCTTATTACAGGAAATACCATGAATACTTCATACAGAGATTTGATAGTACTTCTAATAATTTTAAAAAAAGGAAATATATATCTTAAACATGTGAAAGAAAAATGAGAAAATCAATTATTCTTAATACATATGATATGCAGTTACATTTATTCAATATATTAAAATGATAGTCTAAAAGAAAAACATTTCACAATAAGATGTTTCAAATTACAATCTTTAAATCATGTTAATACTTGCATATATATACAGTATTATATCTCTGAAATTCAGAATGTAGATTATCACCTACCTATTTTCGTTTATATATAAGAATTTAAGCATTTGTTTGAGATATGGATCTGAGAAAAGAATTATTCAAATAGATATTTATTTTATTCTTACTATTACTTTACTTCCAGCATTATAAGGGAGGAATTTTTTCTAACTAAGCAAAGCTGATCTGATTTTGTTCGGAAATAATATCCGCAGCTGTTTCATTTTTTTCTTTCTCTTATTGGATTGAATATGACATAAGAATAAGGAAATGTAAATAATTAATATTCCCCTCCCCCCCATTTTCGATTTCACTTTAAGAATTACTTGGTAAGAGAAGTTATTAAATTACTTTTTATTTAAAATAACAGTATTGTTTCCAAAAAAAATGCATGAAAATATTTTTAAAAGTCTAGACATTCTATAAGCGATAATCCCTACAAAGATACGCAAGAGCTAGTTTTATGAGATAAAAAGGGAGAAATACTGAGCGAGACAGTTAAACTCGTTTTAGAGCTTTATTAGATTCTGAATAAAGTAATGTGAGTATTTTACCTGGATTTACTTATGCAGTTCCAGTACTTTTTTTAGTTCAGACTTTCACTAGACGCATCAAGAACTAAAATTACTTTTTCATTTAACTTAACGACATTTCGCAGACTATCACTTTTAAATAGAAATCTGAATTAACCATCAGAGGAAAAATACACAGAAAAATTCAGCAGAACAAGATACTTGGATAGAAAATAGCAGAATATAAGAGGAAAAGATTTATTTAAAATTACATCAGGAAAAAAAGTGGATATAGCTAGAGAAGTTGACTACTTTTCTTAAATTATCCGAAGTTAAAGCAGAATTATATGTTACACCAACCGTTATCAATCAGGTATGTCATATGATTATATATATATATATATATTGTTTTTAAGTTATTAATAACTAAACCCTTGAATTAAGTTTTCGACTGTATTCAAAAACATTCGTCTAGCTCTCGCTTCTTGATTACAAAAGGACAGGACACGAATATCTAAAACGGAAGTATATTTATCTTTAACACACCCATTACCCCCCCCCCCCCTTTCTTTCCTTGGAAGTTGGTTTCCTCAAAATATATTCTTATCAGGGCTCTACTTAACAAAAGAAATTTGCTAACCAATGTCAAGTTTGCCGGGCTTATAGTTCTGGAGATCTCGAGATTAGTGAGTGAATGAAAGTGTATTCCAATAAACATAAATATCCTCCAGTATACTTGCATATACAAGTATTGCTCTCTTTTTTTTATTAGTGTCGTTCAGAAAGAGAGTTGTACTCGAACTTTAATAAAGCAATAAAGTTACTTGAAAAAGCAATAAATAACACCTTTCAAGACAAATAATACAATACAATGAAAGAACATATACTAAGCTATTTCTGTATTTAATTACCATTTCTCTCAAACGTTAGTCAGAACGTAGCACTTTCATTCAATGTCCTAATAGAAATTCCCTCCTTGTTCATAGAGCCAGCAAATAACAGCTGTTTTAAACTGGTCATTGAAGAAATGGCGTAGTCCCACATATTCCTTCCTCATGAAAGACATAATCAGTATACTTCCTTTTCTTTATTGTGCAACACATAAAAAAAATTCAAGATCGGGAGTCCACGACATGTGTTATGGTCGAAGCTGTGGTCTTCCTTACCTTTTTAGATCGTCCAAGTATGTTCAGCGTTTTTTGAGCTGTTGAGACGCTTTCATTGTTGGTGGACGAGACATTGTATGCAAGACATACCACCGATATTTCATGAACAATATCTGCACTGGTGTATTATTTTGGTCATAAAGATCATGTTTCTTTTGTTTCAACATTAGAATAAATTTCAAGCTGAAGCCCTATTTTACAATAATTTTGCTATTAGAACAAAAATGAATGCGTCTAAATTTATTGACCTCTCCTCGCTTTTGAATATGCAGCAGTCTTTCTTCATAATTTCTAAAAGGCCTACGTTGTAGAAAATTAAGCGTGGTGGCTGTGGAGTGATCTTGGTTCCAGTCCTTACTTTTATCAAAACTAGTACAAGGCTGTAATAGGAGCTACATTTTGGTCATCCTTCCCCTCGACTAAAATTTATAACTATGAAGTTGGTTCTTATATATAGTCGCAGAACTAGTCCCAGAACTAGCTAATGTTATAAACTATAAACTTCTGTGTGAAATTAGTTTAAAATCTCTATAGTTAAGGTATACTTAGCAAGACTATTTTGATGGGTAGATATTATCTATCCAAAGTAAGTATCATTGCGGTATTAGAGAAGATATAGTACTGAATACCATGCCAGCGTTGATTTAAATGTGTGTGCTTGCATGCGTTTTTGTAAGTGTGTTAATGTGTCAAAAAGGAGCTCTGTAGGGTTGAATATATTTCACTAAAATATTACCGCAGTAATTCATCTGTGAACAAGGTCTGTCGGATCTACGATTATCATTCAATTCGAAAATTGTTGCTATCAACACAAACCGCCCCCCCCCCTAGAGAAGAGGAATACCTGATCGGTAATAACAGCAAATGGCCAAAGTTATATGCCCTAGACCAGTGATCCGCAACCTCCGGTCCGCGGACCGGTACCGATCCGGGGATCAAATGGTGCCGGGCCACCTAAAGAACATTAAACTATTGCCATTTTATTTAAAGTGGTGCATTTCACTCGGATTTGCCCAACTTTCCACAGAAATCACTTTACATTCCACATTAAATCACTTTTATTCATTTTTGGTGTAACTATATTTTATTCTGAAGGCATATTTAAATGTAACTAAATTAAAATTGTTAAATCAAAACAATCTAAAATATAAACAATCAACGTGTCCCACCCTCAGCGGGCCGCGGTAAAATTATTAAACGTTGACCGGTCCGCAGCGATAAAAAGGATAAAAGGAGATAAAAGGACTCCAAATACCCAGTTTCTCAATTCGAAATACTCTTTTATTAACTATTTTTAATTTAATTTTCTTATTATTGTATTTATAAGTACCTTCACTTTCTGTTTGCCATCCCTTTTTGTATATCCTGACAAGTTTTTTGTATTGTATTTTTTTACAAATACAAAGCATCCTAAGCTAAGAGTTTTTTTTTTTTTTTTTCAATTTAACTAACATACTTTAAACTGTACCATGAATACAAAATTTCACCTTGGGTACGATCACATTTCCCAAATTCGGTTCTATCTGGGACACATCATTATCATCGTAATCCATGCACAAGTTATTAAATTTCAGTAGTTGCCTATTTTCCCTATCCATGATTGTGACATTCCTGAAAGCCATGAATACCTTTTGAGATATACAATAGCATGACCTTAGTCTAAAGCTGCTAGACTTCGAGGATTTGCAAAAAACAAAAAAGCATTTTATTCGTACCTGCGGGTGAGGAGTAAAAGACAAGAAAAATTTACATCATCAAAAGGTTTATTGTTGCGGTACGAGGATTGGTTTAAGGTATCCGACTACGTTCGCGCGCGCGGAACCGTGATTTTGCAAAAGTGTATAAATGGATAATATATATGATATTTAGTGTCATTTAGATTAGAAAATGTATATAAAATTGTTTGAAGAATATTATTCCAATAAAAAATTATTTAAGTACAATATTTTGACAAAAAATGAATATAGAGTGACCCATTTTCAAAATATTCTCCTTTTGTGAAAAATGCTTGTATTGTAATAATATTTTGCCTGTATATAGCTCAGGCCTCTGTACAGAGGCTCAACTAGAATTCTTGAAATATAGAACCTTGAAGTGGGTTTATCCATGTCTTACGACGACAGAGGGGAGAAATTTTAAGAAAAAAACGCCGATAATTATTTCAATCGGTTGTAACTCTGAAAATGATGTGAATTTTTCAAAAAAAAAATAGTTTACTCTCTGGAGAAGCCTTTACTTTATATAAACACACACACACACAATATTATTATTTTAGAAGCATTTTTTATAAAAGGAGAATATTTTGAAAAAAGGTTATTCTAAGTTATTTTTTTGCCCAAACATTGTATATAAATAATATTTTTTTTTATCAAAATGTCCTAAAAACAATTTTATACATGTATGATGATCTAAGTGACACTAAATATCATGAAAATTATCCATTTATGCGCTTTTTTAAAATCACGGTTCCGAACGAAGCTCTATTTTAGCTGAAATTTTAGCAATTGAGCTGAAATTTTATACACATAATTATTTTGGATGACAATACAACAATTTAATTATAATTTATAAAAATTAATTGATTAAAACTAATTATTTAAACAATTACAAATACAGCGACGTTGGCATCATTTTTGGCGACTTAGTGACCCTTTTGGCGACTTGTGTCAAAATTTGAAAAGGTTTATTTCTTACGTTTTAAAGCATTCAGTTGAACTGAAATTTTATAAGCATGATTGCTGTGGATGACAATACGAAACTTTAATGATAATTGATAAAAATTAATTAACACTTACTGTTGTGATTCTGTCCTATGTATATACATATTTATATTAAGTGTAACTATTTAATAAAAAGTAGCTAAAATAAAATTTTTCATTGTTGATCTAAGTAGGAATTGACTTAATTTTTTTTTTTATATTACTTGTTATATTTAGATGTTTGTTAGAAACGAAACAAAACGTTTAATTACGGTAAATGAAATCTTAATTTACATTAGTTGATATAATATCAATTTAAAGTTCAATTTCATATCTAAAGTTTAATAGCTATTTAATATGATTGCTTTTTTTTTTTTACATTCTGGTATTTCCTTTTATATTAAGCTTTTTGTTAGGAACGAAACAAAACGATTAATTACGGTATAAATGAATACTTAATTTATATCAGTTGATATATAATATCAATTTAAATAGATACACATGCTGAATTAGTTTTTATTAAAATTAATACTGTCTTCATCAGTTAATTATTTAAAAAATAAATTGAGTTTTTATTATATTCTTCATACACACTATCTACCAATAAGTATTTGGACACCCAAGCAAATGAGGATAACTGCGGTTCTGATCTACATCACGTTTTCTGTACTTAAATATTGTGTATAGGAAACAGCATTGGTATATTAGTCGCATGCAAGATGGCACGAAATTCAGAGATATCTGACTTAGAGAAGGGAATAATTGTCGGCATCAAGGAAATAGCCAATTCTTAAGAGACTTATCTAGTGAGTTAAACATTACAAAATCGACAGCGGTTTGTGGGATTAAAAAAAGGAAGATAAGTGGGGATTGATGGAATGTGCTCCGACACTGCAGACTTACGAAACTAAGAGACAGATCAACGATTGCTGTCCAAATAAATTTGGTAAAATCAGCACAAATCGAGGGTTCACATACTTCGGGAGTTCCAACAACCATTCGGGACTGTTGTTTCGATAAACTCCCTCTGCAAGGAAGCACATTTTGTTTCGATGGTCGTGCTGCTTCCACTAGCCTTTGGCTACAAAATCCAAAGGCGCTGCTCGGTTGAGGTGGTGCAAACACTTCAAAATTGGGCCTTAGATGAGTGGAAACGAAGTTCTTCTGAGTGATGGATCAAGGTTCAATCTCAACCAGTTGGATGGCAGAGTCTGGGTTTGGCGTATATCTGGATAAAGACTTTGGTCAGAATGCATTGTGCTTAGATTAAAGTTTGGCGAAGGTGCAATTATGGTCTAAGGATGTTTCTCGTGGTAAGGATTCGGACCCTTGATCCCAATTCATGATAAACTCAATGCGAACTCCTATTGCTCTTTTCTAGACAACAATGTGCTTCTTATACAGTGGAAAATTTAAGGGTTGGATCATTGCTTCTTTTGGAATGACTACGCCACATGTCGTGTTGCGAGGTGCACCATATATTGGAATGATGACAGTGAGGTGAACACTGACTGGAATGATCTGCTCAGAGTTCTGAATTGAATCCTATAGGAAACCTTTGAAATGAATTGGATCGTAGAATTAAAGGGTGCAGCAAGCGTGGAAAATCCATGGAAGAGCTTGCATGTCTTTTTAAAGCCGAGTGGAAGAAAATACCAGTGCCCAACATCCAAAGACTTGTGCAAAGCATAGTCCAGAGGGTTGCTTAAGGTGAAGGCTTTACCAAGTATTGATTTTGAATATTTTTAGCTTATCTCTTTTATCAATTACTTATATATTGATACTTATTAACACTTTAAACATCACATTATTGTTGACACTTTTTTTACATCAAAATTGAACATTGAAAAATGTAAATATAACTGGGTTTATACTTTTATAACTTCGATCGCTTCCTCTTTATTTATTTCAAAACGGTCAAATATATAAGAAAGAGGGAAAATTTTTCATGCTTACATTTCTTTTCGACAAAAGTCAATGACATCAGATGTCCACTAAGGAATCGAATAAGTGCAGTTGGATCTCGTCTACAGATGCCCAAACCAAGGAGCTGCCAGGGCATTTGTTCTGATACCACGGGCGCACCAGTGGGATCCTCCAAATTGCCTTATTCTTAGCTTTGAACTTTGAAAAAAGTTCCAAATATGTAAAAGGAGTGGCAGGCGTTGTAGATTCGCCAGCACCAGACCTGGCTAAGCTGTCCGCAATTTCGATCCCGGAAATGTTGACATGGGACGGGATCCTCTGGAAGTGGATCTGACGAGAAAGGAACGTCAAATCAATAAAGCATGTTTACTATACGAACAATGCAACACTGCTCTACATCAGAAATGCATCAACAAAAGATTGTAACAGGAACTGTTCGAAGTAGTGGCCGTGTAGGTCGTAGCACAGCCAACACTGAACACTGAACACACTTTGGCGCCCGCCTTCAAACAAATCCGGCATGCTGGTGATTTCAGCTGAAGCTACGATGATCCACGCCACGATATCCTCCACTGTAGCCACTGACGTCTCATACGCAAGATACGAGGGCTATTTTTAAAGTAAGGTCCATTGGCGCTTATAGTTCCCTAGTTCACGCGTGCTCCACAACGAGTCTCTGCATCGCTGAACAGTATCATTTGTGAACATTTTCGTGGCGTTTCCAGCTCTGTAGCAGTCATATAAGATTCGCAGTGCGTCTTTAAAGAGTTTAAGGTGATTGAATTGTCCGCCAAGTGTGACATACGGTCTGTTATACGTTTTTTGAATGCTATAATCATGTTGGCTGCAGACATTCATCGCCAAATAACAGAAGTTTAAGGCACAGAAGCAATGAATGACAGCAAAGTTTAAAGATGGGCAAACAAACGTCCATGACGAAGAATGCTCAATCGAACGAAGAAGCTCAACGCTTGCATCAATCACTGATGATTTGATGCAACTATTTGAAATAAAAATTCTTGAGAACTGGAGATTCATGATAACCACTCTATCATTGGAATTTCCCGACGTTTCTCGGTTGGTGGTATGCAAAATTGTGATTGAAGACCTCAATTTCAAGAAATTGTGTTCTTGGTGGTACCCAGAAAATTCACAGCGGAACACAAAGGGAAAACGTTTGCCATTTCATTGGACTTTTTGATTCGTTATGATGAAGAAGGAGATAACATATTGAGTCGAATCATACATTACTGGAGATGAAACATGGGTATCCCATATCCCCCTGGAATCAAAGTAACAGTCGATGGAATGGTGACACACATCCTCTCCCGTCAAGGTCAAAGCCAAACAAACGCTGCCAAAGCACAATATTATGGCAACAGTGTTCTGGAACAGGTACGGGATTTTGCTGGTGGATTTTATGCCACAAGGTACAACGATCAACTCAGTTACCTACTGCTCAACTCTACGGAAGCTCCAAAGAGCACTGCAAAACAAACCGCGCGGTATGCCGTCAAAGGCTGTTTTGCTCCTCCGTGATAACGCAAGGCCTCGCACGTCTCGAACAACTCGGGAGTTAATCGAATCTTTTGGCTATGAGGTTTTGTACCATGCACCATACAGCCCCAACCTTGCAACGAGCGATTTTCCCCTTTTCCGGGACATCCAACACAGTCTTGGCGGAAAGCGTTTCAGTGACAACGAAGAAGTGAAAGCAACCGTGAACTCTTGGCTGTCCAACCTGACGGCAGACATGTCTGAAAAGGGTTTTCAAAACTTAGTTCTCTAAGTTATGAAAATGCCATTAAAATAAGCTCGGCAACTATGTAGAAAAATAGGCAAAAGTATGTACAATCCTAAAATAAGGGTTTTTTTTAAACAAAATATTGTCGTTATTTTTTTAAGAGCAATCGCACCTTACTTAAAAAACAGCACTCGTATTTCAAGTAGCCCCAGAAGAAAAAATCCAAGGGATTGAAGTCCAGAAAGCGTTGAGGCAAAATAACCGTTTCTCTACGTACAATCCACCCCTTCAGAATATGTAACGTAGAGGCGGAAACACACCGGAATCGAAAAATGTGCTGGTACACTATCCTGCCAGAGCCACATGTTCTGGTACGCTACTCCCAGCAACAACTCCGAGAAAAGTGGAGCAACAACTCCGAGAAAAGTGGGAAATTTTCACAAGTGCAGATCCCCTCATTCGTTTAGATACTTCCCTCGTCTGGCTCATTTTGTCTTCCTATTAACGCGATTTCCACTGACTAAACCTTGAATTTGTCGATCGAATTGAGCAACAATCTGTATATATTTTTACATAATTATTAATCGTATACAAAATTTCCATGAATGTAAGCATTTTTTATGTAATTATGAAACTGAATACGTTAATAGTTACGTAAAAATATTATATGAAAGCATTGTTCTACAATGTCTCGTAAAATGTATGAATTACAAGAATATGTATTTTAGTAATTAGTGTAATTAATAATATCGTAGTTGATTCAGAATTCAACTTTATGATTCAAACACTACGAGAGACTGGAAGGTAATTTTTAAAGAATGGATTTGAGTAGACTAATTTTGTATTAAAAATTTGCGTAATTTGCCTAGAGTTCGAGCAAAAATTGTTAGAACTTTTATGTGTACATTTCCCAAAAAAATCAAAACTACTTAATATAGGTTTTATAAATCTAATTAATAATTGCTTATGCTATATTACATAGAGACGCTATAAATGCGTTTTATTCATAAAAGTATTTCTTATGAATTAGTTTATAATTTTAATTATTTAGAGAAATATTCAAAACAACTGATTTAATATTCGGTGCTTACGCAATGAAATTTATCGTATAAATAAAAATATATAAATTTTTAAAATTCCGGACTATGAGATTTCACTCCGTGGTTTTAATGCATTAAAAATGCTTGCTGAATTGGTTTATTTCTGTAATATTTATGATGTTAAATAATGAAATTTATAATGAAATTTACATTATTTATTTGGTGCTCGAAGTTTTGGATGAAAAAGTTTTGATGCTACAAGACATTGTTTTAGTATTCTCGGTGGCATTATTTTTAATTACTATTATTTTTTTTTACTTTACTGCTTAGTTCGAATGTTTTTTAACTGATCAAATAAATTTTACATTTTCTCCCTTTTTAAAATATACTCAAAAGAATGAAATAAGAAATATTTCTATCTTTTCTTTTCTGCTTCATTTTATTCTCCTTTATCATTATTTTGTTATAGTATCTTAAAAATTATTTTGTCTTATTCTATTGTGATTTTCTTGAAAAATTCAATGTGTAAAACATTAACAAAGTTCACTAAAATTGGAGGAAAATGCAATACATCAGAAATCATCTTTATAAAGTTTGGATTCCTAAAAGATAAGAGATTTAAAATTTTGATCCATTTTATTTCATTCTTTTTGCGTATAATAGAAGTAATTAAGTTTAGAATGGCACCTATGAGAGGGAGGGAAGGGACAATTTAGTTTTGCGATTCTTCCTCTACCTCGAAGTGCAGTTAACAAATGTAGAATAACAGTGCCAGCAATTGTTCTGAAGAATGAACAGCCAATGGTGGGCAATTTTTTAAGGTATCCGGCTACGTTCGGAACCATGATTTTAAAAAAGCGCATAAATGTATAATTTTCATGATATTTAGTGTCACTTAGATTAGAATACATGTATAAAATTGTTTTAAGGACATTATAAAAAAAATTATTTAAATACAATATTTTGGCAAAAAATTAACTTAGAATAACTTTTATTCCAAATGTTCTCCTTTTGTAAAAAATGCTTCTATTGTATTAATATTTTGCCTGTATATAGCTCAGACCTCTGTACAGAGGCTCAACTATAAGTTTTGAAAAATTCACATTTTCAGAGTTACAAACATTTGAAATAATTATCGGCATATTTTCTTAAAATTTCTCCCTTCGGTTTTCGTAAAATATGGATAAACCGACTTCCAAGTTATGCATTTCAAAAATTCTAGTTGAGCCTCTGTACAGAGGTCTGAGCTGAATACAGGCAAAATATTAATACAACAGAAGCATTTTTTACAAAAGGAAAACATTTGGAAAAAAAGTTATTCTAAGTTAATTTTTTGCCAAAATACTGTATCTAAATAATTTTTTTTTGTCATAATGTCCTTAAAACAATTTTATACATGTATTCTAATCTAAGTGACACTAACTATCATGAAAATTATACATTTTTGCGCTTTTTTAAAATCATGGTTCCCCGAACGTAGTCGGATACCTTAAGTTCCTTGACCACATAATACGGCTCTATTTCCTCGTCAGAACTATTAAGTTTAAAGTAAGCATAAATGTGAATTAGATAACTAAAAAGGATATAAAGGTTGAAATAATGAACCTTGATGTGTTCATTGTAGCACATAATTTGCTCGATTGTCTATGATTCGCCTTAGATAAATGATGTCCACCACCGCAGCAGAAATTTTCTTTCGCTGCTCATAGCTGTAGTGTTTGCAGAAGCTTTGTAATGTAATTGGTCAATCAGCTGGTAATGGTTTCCCTTGATAGAAAATGACTTATTGGTTTGGTTTTCTAAAGCACATGTCAATGGACCCATGGCTAACAGTTTAAATCTATCTGAGAACAGTAAACAGCTTGTAAGGATGCCCCCCTTAGGTGCCATTCTCCTAGATTATCAGCGTGAGCTAGAGGTGTAGGAATAAATGAAGAACTAAAAGCGGCCATAATCTTAATATTACTTTATTAGGATCTTAACTTAAACCAATAAGAGATTATATAATAATATGATATGTGAAAGAATTTACGGTGGCAAAACACACAATATATAATACCGAAATAATGTAACTCGGACCACTATCAATAACTAACTCTCCTAAGCTCAATTTCAATGTAAACACAGATCCAAATATTAAAATGGCAACTCCTACCTTAATGTCCAACGAAACAGCAATCTGTCTGATCCTAACTGAAGTAGCGGTTCACTGGCGTGCAATTGTATGCACCTTGACTAAGGGCTCTCTGTCACGGGTAACCTCTCTTGACTATCACTTAACTTCTCAAAATACTCTTCAAACTTGAAACACGGACTATCATAACACTCCTCAAATGCCACACCGCTTACTCTAAACTTCTGTTATTTAAAAGCTTCCTAATTTGCATCTTTCCTTCACGTTTTACTTCTCGGGTTGGTTGGAAAAGAATTGCCATTTATTCTGGCCCCAAAGAACTCAAAAGGACATGTTATTGAAAAAACGCGTGAGCCCGTCACAAGCTGTTACCACTGAAGTGGTGACCCGGAATTTAAACTGCAGATTCCTAGAACTACTAGTTGAATGTATCCAGTGTAGATTATTTTCTTCATAAAGTACTTTAAAGTCAAAGAAAAATCTCCGCACTCACAAATCCTAATTAGGGATATAGAAGGTGATGACAAAGGCCCGTTAAAGACACTCGCAATCTCAACTGCCGATTCCAAACGACGTCGACGGAAATGCGTCAAATTATATTGAACGTGACATTAATTAAAAAACAACAAACAAACAGGGTATCTGAAATGCATTTTCCTCATTAAAAAGTAATACTTTTAACTGAAAGAAGTTTAAAGCAAAATGATCATTAACAATAAGGATACGTCATTAATGATTCATAAAACTATCAAATTTAATTTTTCTGTGATTCGTAGCTTTCTTGAAAATGCATTATGTGCTAAAGTCTCTTAAGGGGACATAGTATAATTTACGCATACATTTTTAGTTTAGAGATTTTCAAAAATGTTTTTGTTTGCCTGCTACGTGTGTATACTATGTAAAACAGATTTTGGGCTCAAAAGTTCATAAAAAGCTGGCCATTTGATTTTTTAAGGAAAAAATTTGTGAAGTAATTTTAAATTACTACTCCTCTTACAAAAATTTACGTACACGCATGAAATTTGATTTGCAAGTACGTCAAACTATGCATAACAAATGTTGGTACGGGTTTACGTTAACATGATTGGTATTCGTACAATACTTCTTTTTATGTATGCTTATTGAAAATTCCTTAAAAAATGTTTAAATTCTAACTCCAATTATTTTAAAAAAAATAAGTATGCTTTGATTGGAAAATACATACCAACTTTTATTCCATGTACTATTAGCAACAAGTGAAAAAAAAATTCAAGTATTAGGCCCAATAGATAAAAAGCTTTAGGATTTTAAATGAAGACTAACTAGTTATTTTATTTTTCCGTTTAAATCAGTAAAAAGTTTTGATTTGCCACTGGGATGTGAATAAAAACAAATGTAAAAGTTATCACAAGTCTGCGTTTTTTAAACTCAGAGCTTTCAAATTTTGTGAGTTTGTAAAAAAGTATATGAAAAATAATTTAGGTAAAAAAAAATTAGATTTGATTTTTTGACCGATTTTTGTCAATTGAATTGTACTGTGTCCCCATAAGTGTGTTATCATCCTAGCAAACCGAAAAACATTAAAATATGCAGCATAAAACGTCTGTCATATTCTTCAACATTTCACATGACATCCAGAAAACGTTAGCTTACTTACAGAAATTTTAAGAATTAACTCTTTTACTTTCATTTTGGTGTGAAAAAACCATAAGTATTTTTAAATATATGTTTATATGTTTGACTGAGAATATTGCAGGGCCATAGGTTCGATTTTCTAAGCTGAAATTGGTCTCTTCGAATGCCAAAATAAGGTTCCTCCAATGAAATTCGAAGGATTATATAAATCAGGGATTGGCAACAACATAACTGTAGTACCAGTGTGATTCAGTGTGCCACGCAGTAAGAAATATTTGAAACAACTTGATTCTCGAGGCAATGCATCAAGAATAAGGCAATAGAGGTCAAAAATATAGATTTAAAGTTTTATTATATATTAATTATACATTATTTAAATATATTATTAACATAAAAATAAACGACATAATATAAATATAACTATTCCTTCAATATAAATAATAACTAAATTTTGTAAATATGGATATTATGCGTCATATATATATATTTTTCTTAAACATAATAATTAAAATAAGCAGTAAATACCTTAGAACATAAGTATTTCCTTTCAATATAGTTAAAGAGAGAAAATAAATATTTTAGTGCAAATCTTGTGCGTGCATCGCTCCACTTCATATCGCTATGTTAAGGGTGTAATTTGTGACTTTCTGTTAGACATTTTATTCTGAATGTTCAGCTATTACACAAAAGGTCTCAAAATATATTTCATATAAGAAAGAAATGTGTTCACATATATATGTAGAACAAAAAATGAAAAGCAGAGCGCATGCAATATTCTTCAAACAATTAAAAGATGACGTACAGACAAAGGTAATAACATACACAGGAATTTAAAACAGCTGTCGATTTATCGATAGATATATTCGTTGAATAGAGCCAGCTTTCATAATTTCATAAATTTTGTTTGCACTAACTTTGAAATTTTATTTTCACGATGCGCGGCAATGAGTGATTCTTCCTTTATATGTATCACACAATCATTTTGATTTGAATACATTAAGAATGAGTCACATATAAACAGATGATGTTTTTTTTTTCTTACGTAAATCACACAAACTATACACAAGCAGTAAGAAATATTTTTTATGTGTAAGGAAAAGAGAAGAGAGACACTGAGATTTAATTGATTTCATAAATTTGTAGAATGTCATTAAGAATTGCTCTCCGTTCCACATTCAAACTTTCAATATTCGCGATTCAATATTCAATCATAATTTTCATCGCGCCCCCCTTCTATACAATAACAATGTATTGAATTCAATGATACTATAATTTGACACTAAAGCTACAATACGACTTAAGCCTCTTAAGTGCCACCGTTTTACATAAGCGTTTCGCTCAGCCAAAGCATTAGTTTTCTGCATATATCTATACGTCTTTCGGAAGTAAGATCTTTTATTCGCACTACTGTCCATAAAATTATTCTGAAGATTTGGAGCGCAATAAAAGGACTTTGACAGTGTTTGTGAAGGATTTACTTATTTCAGAGGATTTGCTTATTTATCCCTTTACTCCCCCCACTCCCCAAAAAAACACATCACATGAGCATCTACGTGGAAAACGGTGGCATTGAGAAGCGAATCTCGTAACTTTTATTCCGCAATAAAAGGATTAATTATAAACCGTACAAAATATCAAGATAAGTTTTAATACAAACCGTCTCTCTCGCTGGTAATTATCAAACTTATTCTTAGTATTGTTAAATTTGTTATAAAATACATTGTGTGTATAGACTGATACATTTATAAGTGTATTGTGTCAGTGTAAACGTGTATTCTGTTTTTAATTATGTCAAAATGCATTTTGTTTGTTACTTACAGTAAATTAATAATATTTTAAAATAATCTTTTGTTTTCGACTTTTTAATATGCTCACGCCCCCCCCCCTCGTAGAGTCATCACGCCCCATAGAGAGGCGTGCCCCACAGTTTGAGATACGATGGGTTAAAAGAACAGGAGTTTGTTTTTTATTCTTGCTTAGCTCAGAAAGTTATTACTAAATGTAAATACTTTACACCAGACGAGATTATATTCTTATGTATTCAATTTCCATGGAAAAAAAATTCCCTTAAAAATATTGTGATGCTGTATTAGTTTCCATCTATCTTATTCCTCATGTAAACTAGATAGCCGAGATTATGCTCTTAAGTAATCATGCATCTTCTGTTACACGGGGGAAATTATAAAATAGGGAATTTAATAGACAAAGGAAATTTAAAAACGCAAGAGTTTTCTCTTTTTTTTAATACTAATATGTTTCACATTAAAATTATAATAATAAACGGATTATTTATTAATTTGTATTAAAGACATTATTCGAATAAAGGAGGATTAATTGTTTCCTAAATGATATAATTTATTTTCCGTATTTATAATCCCTGGAGTCAATTTTAAAAGCTATTTTAATATTCGAAAGCTAATATAAAATCATTACGCATACATAGGTTCAATAAAATGTTTGATAATTTAGTTAAATAACTAAATAAGTATAAAATCACAAATTCTGAACATTTTAATTTCAGTTTATCAAACACATAAGGCGATTAGGTTTAAGAATTACTTTCCTACATAGCTTAATTTACGCATTTGCATTACCGGTTTTTGGTGCCTTGTTCGCTAATAAGTAACATCGCAAAGACGTCGAGAAATTCGTAGTTCATTTGAGATTAGTAAAGTAATAACTATAGTTAACAATTACTTTTGAAAATTACATTTAGAGTTTGTTTGATTAACACACTTTATCGTTTCTTTAACCTTTCAAATCTTCAATTTCAAATTTCAGGTTTAACCTTTTTATAACCTTTTTTGCGCCCATTAAAAGTATATCCAATACCATTTAAGTTTTGTCAAATATTTTAAGAACTCTCTTCTCTATCTCTCTTTCTATCAATTTATTTAAAATATAATTGTTGCATTAAAAGTGCCTCGTAATTTTAACCTCATTTTATCATCTAACAATTTTAAATGAGATTAGAAATTATAATTTGGAGATTGAATAAATACATTTTTAATCATTGGGACTTGGCAACTGTTTTAACAAAGTTCTAACTTTCACATGTTAAGCAGATTATTTATAATTATATTTCAATATTAATTGAACATAATAGTTCAATTACATTTAATTTCTCTACAGCCTTATAAGACACTACGTATTTTATTGTACCAATTTTAGTTCGAACTAAATTAATTTTTGGTATTTTTTATTTCTGGGTTATGGATAAAAAAATGTCATTTTTTTTAATGCATATTTTCAAATATACATATCTCTTTTTAAACATAATAATACCATTCGAAAACCAAATTTCTCAACAACTAATGAAAAAAATCTTTTGAAATAAATGAATAATTTACCTGTAAGGTTGGCTTTCTGTATGAGAGAAATCATTAGACTTTGGAGTCGGTTCACACTCACTATACATATATAAAGCTTGGAATACCTGTCTTTTACTTTTAATTAAAAATTTTATTTACATCTATGGCATTTTAATAAATGATTATGAAATTATTAATCACAATTTGATCGGGTATGATAAATTCGAAAACACCGTACTGCGCATTTCCCAACATTACAATCTGGACAGTATAATCTTGTCTCCCTTCGTATTTTTTCCCTGTGCTCTCTCCCCCTTTGAGCAGCAAATCATAGTTGTTCACTGTTGTGTTGGATTAGTTTACTTCTCTGTTGGGAGAATATAGTCCACAAAGCGTGAAGAAGAATGCTCTGCGGAGGGACGTTTTTTTTCAATTCCTACTATTAGCTTACACTCTCTATATATTTATTTATTTATTTATATATCTTGGTGGTATTTTCAATCGTTAATAAAATACATTTTAAAGTGTTAAATTGAGCTGAAATTTTATATGCCTGATTATTTTGGATGACAATATAATATAATTTAATTATAATTAATAAAAACTAATTGATTAAAACTAATTATTTAGATAATTACAAATACAGTTACGTTGGTTTCATTTTCAGCGACTTAGGTCAAACCTTTAAAAGATTTTTTTTCTCATGTTTTAAAGCATTCAGTTGAACTGAAATTTTATATACACGATTAATTTGGATGACAATACGATACGTTAATCATATTGAATAAAAATTAATTACTCTTTAATGTTGTTATTCTCTGTCATATGTATATACATATTTATATTAATTTTAACTATTTAATAAAAAGTAGCTAAAATAAAAATTTTCTTTGTTGATCTAAGCAGGGGAATTTTGACAATTTATATATATATATATATATATATTACTTGTTTTTGCAGAAAATTCCACTTATTTTTACTTTTCAATTACTTATCAATAATTCAGGAAAGACTGAAAGCACAGAGGAAATTTTCAAAATGCCCGAGCTACACTCGGGATGAGCCAGGAGGGAAAGCTTTGCCTGCTCGAGCTCAAATCGAGAAAAATCGGGAAGGGGTTACACTACTTTTAAAAAGCCAATTTTTTCGTCTTTAAATATCCTCTGCTTATATGCTTTATTTAACCAACATCTTATATTTGAACAGGAACACGATTAGTTTTGTTTCAAGTAAAGAATTGTATTTCAATTTTCCTCTCTCAATTGCACACTGTTTAGAAATTTATAACAATGGAGATTTTCAAAATTAATATGCTGTGCAATATCATAAATGTATCAATAGTTGAAGAACATATCTGAAATTCAAATATTCTTATACATAAGTCGTGCTATAAATCATAAATTTTAGGATGGAAAAATGTTGAGATTTGTCATAGAATTACTATTGCATTTAATATATATTATTTTTCTCTAAAATGTCATGCAAAGGGCTGCATCGCTGAAAATTCGTTCACGAAATTGCACAAAACCACGTTATTTCCACTAGTCTAGACGCTATTTAATATTAAATGGGAAAAATAATTTAAAACATAAAAATAAGCACGAAATATAAATAAATACTCAAGAATATATATTTCTTTTCCTTTGAATTTTAAGCTTAAGGTATCCGACTACGTACGAAACCGTGATTTTAAAAAAGCGCATAAATGGATAATTTTCATGATATTTAGTGTCACTGAGATTAGAATACATGTATAAAATTGTTTTAAGGACCCATTATGACAAAAAGAAAATTACTTAAATACAATATTTTCGCAACAAATAAACTTAGAATAACATTTTTTTCAAAATGTTCTCCTTTTGTGAAAAATGCTTCTATTATAATAATATTTTGCCTGTATGTAGCTCAGACCTCTGTACTGAGGCTAAACTATGATTATTGAAAAATTCACATTATTTTCAGAGTTACAGCCCATTGAAATAATTATCGGCGTTTTTTTCTTCAAATTTCTCCCCTCTGTTGTCGTAAAACCTGGATAAATCCACTTTTAAGTTATATATTTCAAAAATTTTATCTCAGCATCTGTACAGAGGTCTGAGCTATATACAGGCAAAATATTATTATAATAGAAGCATTTTTTATAAACGGAGAATGTTTTGGAAACGGGTCATTCTGTGTTAATTTTTTGTCGAAATATTGTATTTAAATTTTTTTTATTGTAATAATATACTTAAAACAATTTTATATACGTTTTATAATCTAAGTGACACTAAATATCATAAATATTATACGTTTTTGCAAAATCAATGTTTCGAACGTAGTCGGATATCGTAAGGATAAGTCCTAAATTGTGTTTGGCTGAAAATATTCTAGGTTAAGAAAAGTGTTATTTTCAATTAATATTTTAAAAATGGCATTGGAGCTATTTAATCATTTGCTTATATTATTTAATGCAGCGTTTCTCAAACTGTAGGGTGCATCCCCTAGGGACGTGTGATATTTTTTTTGAGGTGGCACTAGCATATTAAAAAAATCGAAAACAAAAACATCTTCAAAAAAAATTATGAATTAACTGAAAGTTAACAATTAAAAAATACATTCTGACATAATAAAAAAAAATAAAATACACATTTACACTGTTATAATATACTTATAAATGTATCAGTATTGCACATTGTACTTGATAATTAATTTAACAATACTAGGTTAAGAACAAATTTTATAATTACCAGTTTACCCATGGGCTTGGCATGTATAAAATGGTATACAAAAATAAATACTTATCATGATAATTTGTACGGTTTATAAATAAGCGCAAAACTGCCAATTAAAAGTTAGGTGATTCGTTCTTCGATGCCACCACTTTTCTCGTAAGCGTGCGTTTGTGATGCATTGGGAAGGGGAGGGAAAGAATAGGCATAAATGAGCAAACTCTCAGAAATAAGCAATTCCTTTGGAAACACTGTCAGCGTCTTTTTATTGCATTCCCAAGCCTTCGAAATAATTTTATGTATAGCAGTGCATAGAAAAGATCACATTTTGCAAAGACATATATGTTAGTCCGAGGTAATTAACACTTTGGCTGAGCAGACGTTTATATATGCCGATGGTACTTAAGAGCTCAATGTATAGTATTATTGAACTCATTCTTGTATGGAGAGGGACGGGTGAGTGAATGAATATTAAAGTCGCACTGTTCAACCACACGAGGGCTTTTGACGACGAACCACGTAATTTTGAACCATGGTCAAGTGACATGGACGACACCTGAGCTAGCACCCTCCTCTCTTAACTACCATACCACACCAACGGGAGTAAGTTTCAGCTCTCGACAGATTCAACGTGCATTGCTGCTTTACACGGCGGGTCTTTACTGGTACTGGACTTGAACTCATGACATGCCTGCCATGATCCGATACCTTGATCACTGGGCTACCGCAGCCCTTGGAAGGGGCGGAGAAATTATACTTGAATATTGTGTCGCAAATAATGAAGTTTTGAGAAACACTGATTTAATATACTGGTTATGTAAATATCAATGTTTCAAATTATGTTGATATTTAATGCACATATATTAAATCTCAACATGATTTGAAACATTGACTCTTCACAATTACATATAAGTATCTTCTTAATTGATTTTATATAAATAAATGTCTTTCCTTGCCTAATAATGTAACCAGACTTACTTGAGTGCTATAGAAGGGAATTAAATATAGTGGAATCCTTTTCTAGGAATTCTGAAGTACACTTCAAAGGAACTGATTAGAGGAAATGACCTTTTGACTTACCGCTCACTAACACAACCAACTATCATAACATTTTATGAAGAATTAATACATTCATACATTGCAGTCATAGACAGTAAGAGAATTATTGTACATTTTCATAAAGCTAATTAAAGTGCAATAGAATGTTTAAGCTGTTTGATTGTGAACTGAAGTTAATTCAATGTGTTTCAATAATTGATTATGTACAGAGATTATATTCAATGTGTTTCTGCATTTTCAGTTTTATTTATGTATATAAATATATATATATATATTTAAGGTACTTATACATACTATCGCAACCACTCCAACTTTCAAGGTAACACCAAGTAGGCAACCTCAAATTTACATGTGTCATAGGCGTTGAATTGGTTACCATAATCTTCGTTTCATACTTCGTCGCTTGCCGCCACTCTTAAATGCTAGTTAATATGGCAAGGTCGCAAACTAAAATGCGAAACTGGATTTACCAAACTCTTAAGCCATAAAATAATGATATACAATGATAATAATTATTATTATAAATAATAAAATAATAATAATAATATAACATAGAATTAATAATGATAATATAATATAAAATTAATATTAAATAAATAAAATGAAATAATAAAAACTAAGAATTCCCTTTATTTATTGATTCTTATTGAAGTGATTACTTCTTTAGGCGCATTTCGCTTCAGAGTGAACTTGAATGAGGCGTTTTAAGAAGTCAAGCATCATTACTCTCTGGTTTGTAACCCTCGTAACGATGGATCGGAATTTTCCGTAACAATGTAAAGTCCTTCAACAAAAAAGACTCACGACAATGACAAAGTTTGACATCGGAAATCGGTTTTCAGCCAAACTGGAATTTCACGACGTTGTTCTATTGACTGCATTAATTAACTTTGCTTAAAAATAGTCGATTATTAGTAACTTCTTTAGGCACGTTTTGCTGATGAGTGAACTTCAATGAACGTTATGTTGGGGTTTGTAACGCTCATTCGTCTTTTTTCGTCATTGTTGTAAGAATATTATTGTTACAATAATGAAAAATTTGGCGTTGAAAATCAGTTTTTTAGCGAAACTGGAATTTCATGACGTTGCTCTCTTCATTGTATTAATTAACTTTGTTAAAGAAATAAATGCTTTTAACATGTAATTAAGTTGAAATATATTAAAATCCCAATCTCTACAATAATTTACTTTTATTACAAATTTCTATGGATTTTCTTGGATTAAAAAATTGTAAAACAAAAAGAAAGTTCAACTATTTTTTAAGTAGATTGGTACATTGTATATCTTTCTCAAAGCTCTGTCAATTTAGACTAAGATGGAATATTATGTAAAACTTCTTTAAAAAATTTATGAAATTTCGTAATTTTGAAAATTTTCTATTTTCTGCTTTTTTGCACATAAAATATTTTTAAAAAAGGCACTTTCCCATTTGAAGAGCTATAAAAATGCAACGAAAAAAATTGCTGAAATTACCAAATGCCAGTAGTAATTAATTGTAATAAACCTACGACAGAATCGACCAGTTATGGAGCACGTGCAGAAAGACAACTTTCTGATACATTACAACTGATAGTTTTCTTTATTTTTAAGAAAATGATTTAGAGTGAAAAACTTTATGAATATAAGAAAATGCAAAGCTTTTTTCATATACATTTACATTTGTACATATATTTACATTTTGCATCTTTCTTTATACACTGAATGCAAACAAATGTCTAGGTTTTCTCTCCAATACATAATAATATAAAATAAATAATTTTAATGGCAATACTAATATCCCCTTGTTTTTTATTCACCTAATTCCTGAAATAACATAGCAACATAGTTATCACTTCTATCGTGTGGTCATAAGCCCACGCATTCTTTTTCAATTCCTACTATTAGCTCACAATCTCTATATATTTATTTATCTTGGTGGAATTTTCAATCGTTATAATAAAATACATTTTAAGGCACTCAATTGAACTGAAATTTTATATACCTGATTATTTTGGATGACAAAATAATAATTTAATAATAATTAATAAAAATTAATTGATTAAAACTAATTATTTAAAGAACTACAAATACAGCCACGTTGGTATCATTTTTAGCGACTTGTGTCAAAACTTGAAAAGGTTTTTTTCTCACATTTTAAAGAGCTCGTTTGAGCTGAAATTTCCTGTACACTATTGTTTTGTGTAAAAATATGATAATTGATTTATAATTAATTAAAATTAATTGACTGAAACTAACTGTTCAAAAAATTACAGATGTATTCATGTTGGTTTCATTTTTACCGGTTTCTGACGCCATCTTAGATTCGTCTCTATTGTTGTATCAATGTAACTGTTACAACAAAGACAAAAGTTGGCGTCGAAAACCTGTTTTTCTGCCAAACTAGCTAAACCGGCTTTGCATTGGTACATTAATGCAGACAGATCATGCTCTTTTTTTCAATTCCTACTATTAATTTACTCTCTCCCTATATCTAGATATATATTATAAATGTGCGAAAGTTGTTGAGGATGTTTGGTATTCTTTCAAGGAAAAACAACCGAATGGATTTTAATGAAACTTTACAGTAATATAGCTTATACATCTGAATAACACATAGGCTATAATTTATAGCATAGGCTATAATTTATAAAGATATTGTGTAAGGTGTCCAAAATATAACGATGTTTGTCAAGTAGGAAAAAATTCTGCCATCTGCAAGCAATTCTGGTACGCGCTGCAAAAAAGCTCACGCCAGCATATATCTATATTTTATTTGTGAAGAAACCCTTTTTGTTTTGGCTACGCAAGGCGCTCGCTTCTAATCAATTCGTGTAATCAGCGTAATCCCTAATTTTTTTAATTTTTTTTTATTTCAGAATAAAACTAAGTTTTGAAGGGAGAGGTTGTTATATAAATGTGTCTTTATTTGAATATTTTTTTTATGATTTTGTTATGCACATTTGTGTGGTAGAAAGAAATTGATCTTTTTTCAAAATAAATACTTTTATCGCTTCTGGTACTTATCGCTTCTTATATTTATTAGATTAAAGTTATACCTTGATTTCATACATACAGTCTTTTAATCCGATTAAAACGTTCCCTCTTAAGCAATTTCTGTAAGCTGTTCATTATTTAAAATTGTGTATGTGTGCGCATGCGTGCGCGTTTAATTTACTCAAGAAAATTAATTCATATTTTACTTGGAGGAGATTTGGAAATAAGGATTTAAAAAATATTCATCGTGATATGTTCTTCAACGGACTACAAAAATAAAATTTTAAGAAAAATTATCAAGCTAATAACTATCATCTTATCTGGAAAACAACAATAATAGATAAAAAAAAATTTAAGTCAATTAAAAAACTAAAATAAAATTGATTTTAATTATTATCCCTTTTTTTATTTTATGTGTTGTTTTTTAATCAATCAGGAAGCTTTTTCGTGCTGCATTAGATCCATTTAATGGTTGGTGTTAACCATGAAAAATAACACGACATTCTATTTTATTTTCGGTGTCTTAAGCCTTTGAGAGTTAATGAACCACCGCACTCTGCTAGAAAGTAACGCAGTATTTTTAACTCTTATAAACATGAGTATTTCATTACCTCTTTTTTATACCTATATCACATGGCTATTATTGGATGAGAAAACGAAGCGCGTTGCGTTCGATATAATGTATCTTTTTATAGAACTGTTATTTTTATTTCC
>BMAV01020952.1:0-22422 GCA_019973955.1 Trichonephila inaurata madagascariensis | reverse complement strand
TTTTTTTTGATCAAATTTAGTTGTTTTTTTTTTTCAAAGAAAAATTTTTTGTGGATTGGGACATTATAAAAAAACAAAGAAATGGTTACTAAATGGGGCAGACATAAATTTATTTAAAAGTTTTTGCAAAAAACGCAATTTCCTTTTTGTAAACAATAAATGCAAAAGAATTTAGACTTTCGAAGTTCGTAGTAAAACTTAAAAAATGTAAATAAAATAATATATAAGATGGAAAAATGAAAATTTACAGCTTAAGAAAATTAATATTTAGACCCCTTTTTAAATTTGATTTGATGTATTTTTTTATGTTAAAAACTCGTATTGGATAAAACAGTATTGAAAAAAATAAAATACAAACTCATATTTGCCCCATAAAATAAAATGAGTGCATTACACACTTTTAGCTCTTATATTCTCAAATTTTATCCATTAATAGGTTTAAAATGAGTATGTGATGTTTACAATTTTGAGAGTAGTGTTCCAAAGATGAGAAGGGGGCTAAATTTGGTATGTTGATCGAAGCTATTTTGGTATGTGACGCATTCAAAAGTGAGATTTTGAATCTTTTCTGAATACCTTTTTTCGAGGCCACTTCCGGTCTTTTAAAAACAAAAACCCGTCGTTTACCAAAAATAAAATTTTGGGCCCTTGCTTTTTTTTAAGGGGCCGATTTTCAAAAAATCATTTTAAAAATTTTTTCAAAGTTCTTTTCCCAAAAAAAAGTCCCAGAAAAATTTGTAAAACTCTTATTTTAGCGGCAGGAAACTTCGTGAACGGTAACCCAGACTTGTTGTCGTTGTGATTTGACTAGAAAAATTTTTTTTATTTATTTTTTTTCTGTTGGTACTTCCCTATTATTCGATGGTGGTCAAATCACTTATTATTGGAATTAATTCACAAAATACCATTCGGAGAAAAAGAATATTTTTTTTTTGGGGGGAGTGACGTCTTTTTTCACGGAGCTGGAACATTTTTTTCCCCCGCCATTAGAACGTTGTTTCTTTTATTAAATCCGGCCCCCTTTTGCGTAGAGAGAAGTATCATTCGACGGAGTCCATAATCGTTTTTAACACTTTTTTTGATGGGTTTGGGGTTTTCAGCAAAAAAATGTACATGATCGGGATCCCACAAAATTCTATAGACCCCTTTCAAAAAATTGGTATTAAGTTGTTTTATTTTAAAAAAAAATTTTATTTCTAAAAATAGCTTTATGTTAAAAAATTGAAACCATTTTCAGGAAATCCGCCACTTTATTTCTGAAGATTTGAAGTCGAAACGATATTTTAAAAAATTTTCTTTTATTTGATGAAAGTTAGAATATTCTGACGCAAAGAGGAGGAAAGGAAAAAAAAAACCAAAGTGAAATCTAAGGGTTTTTTCATTTAAACAATTTAGAAGTACCTCTGATTTTATGAGTGTCTTGAAAAAAATGGGAATATATGGCTATTAAATATAACGATCTGGAATTAGACATATTTATTGAATAGGCCATATGTTCCTATGAAATAAATGAGGGATTAGTTTCATACTTGAAGAGGCAAGGGAAAAAAATAAAAGTTAAGTGCTAGATAGGGAATTTAATTTTTTTTTAATCTAATTGTGTTATCATACATATATTGTACAGTGAACTTCTGATTTAGATGACCTTTTTTTTGGTTTAGGTAATCTTTAGTTTTGATATACTGTATCAGTTCTATACATTGGAATACTTTTGTTCCATTTCATTTGTGAATTTTGATAACAGTTATTTCGTTTTGAGTATTTGATTTGAGATACATTGAATTTTGTATAATGTCTTATAATGGATCACAAGATTGGTGGTTCAAATCTTTCAGTAGTTAATACTATAGTGGTGAAAAGGTAAACCCCTATAGGACTAGAACTTTCTGGAATACAAATTTTACTAGGCATAACAATTTATATCTCATTACAATTATGATACCAATAACTCTCAGAATAAACATAATCCTGGTTATATTTCTAATAGATTTAACTCTCATAATCTTATTAATTTCCACAATTACAATGATTGTACTGTTACTAGGCAATATCAACACACAAAATTTTTTTCGTTTGCAATAAATATAATAATATTAGATGTAAACATGTCCCAATATTTAAATATAGAGCAATAGCGATAGCTTTATCCCAAATTTTTCTTATACAAAATCTTCAATTGCATTTTATATGTTGAATTATGTAGTGATACGTAATTTTAAATATATTGGACAAACAAGTAATAATATCAATATTCGTATTAGTCTACATAGATCAAATACCAAAATTACAAACGCATAACAACAATATTAATAAATTGAACTTAGGCACTTTCACTTACATGGCTTTGATAATATTAGATATTTCTATTCTCAGAATAGTACCACATGTTTCAAGATTGTGGTGGGGAAAACCATATAAATTGATATATAACACTACATATCCATATGGTTTGAATATTATTCACTTTGGAAAAAATGTTTTACTTAGCATTCAACATTCTGATTACAAGAACTATTTTTATAATATTGATTTTACACACATAAGAGTTAAACGTATGAAAAGGGTAATAGGAAGAGGAGGAGCTTTCATAGACTTCCAGTGAAGATAGATTCTAGAATTAAGCATTTTTTGCAGCAATTTTTGAAAAGTCTTTTTAAAAACATTAAAACAAATCAAACATTTTCATGTTTGGTCAAGTAAAAAGAAATTGGAGTATACTAGAAATATCCTCAAAAGTATGATTTTAAAGACTGTCATGCCTTTTATATTATTAAGGACATTGTTAATCTTCTCATTCATAAATTCATATTGAAGACTTGTAGATTTAGTAAATAGTTCTACTGAAGTATTGTAACATACCTGTTGATGAATAAATCTTATAATAACATTAATTTCTCAAAAATATTTAATAAGTATTTTCATTGCCTGCATATAAATAACGTTTGCATTAAGAAGGCTTTTAAATACCATAAAAAGTAGGTAGCTCAATTTTTAATTACAATGATATTAATGATTTGCAAATTAATAATAATATTGTTTGTATTTGTAAAAATTATTCTGGAAATATAAATGATCATCACAAGCATGTGGTGACTGGTAATTTATATATAGTTAAAGATAATACTCTTAGAGATATGATGTGTCAAAGGTACTAGTTTTGGATTAATGATCTCTAATAATATAATGCTATTAAAATCAAATTTCTAAAAATTGTTAATTTCATTGCACAAAATTAGCTATTAAATACAGTCTTCCTATTGGCAACTTTTAATGAATTTAAATGCAAAGTATTAAATAGCTATTGAATATTAACTATAAAACTGATAATGATATAACTTACAATAATATTAAAACCAAATTGCACAGACCTACAAAACAACTTTATTATTGTCTATGTCGATAAATTACCGGGCCAATTATGCATTATTTGCAAATGGCTTTATACTAATATGCTAAGCAAACATTTTCAAAATAATTCTGCTTTATAAAAATCTAATTCAAACTAAAAGAGAATTTTTAATCAGTCTCTGCTTTTTATAAGAGAAAATAGATTGACGAATTTGGGATATTAAATTCCCTCTTATTTTCTAACTCCCTAGAATTTCATTAGAATTCACACCAATTAGAAATTTAGAACTATTACGAATGGTTTTAAAACTTATATTACACTTCCGGGCAAAAGCTACAAAATGATATTATTCAATCTACATTAGACAAAATTGATAATTCTATTATTGTTAAAAATAGTATGGACTTTTATTAGAGGTATATGCAAGATTAAAAGAATTATTTTTATATGTATACCTATGTGATTTTCAAGATTTATTTAATTCCATAGATATAGAACATGTTTTAAGATTCTTAAATAGCATATAGCAAAATACTTTTTAAATGGGATATTAAAATATGATAAATATATTTCTATTATTTAATTAGTATTAAAAGAAAATTATATTTTCCATAATAACGCTTATTATCCAGCAAATTAAGGTTTACTACAAGGGGACCAGCTAGCATGCTTAGCAAATATCTACTTGAATTTTTTTATGAAAATGAAAATATTAGTTATATATGAATCTTGTTACTTTTTTAGCAGATACATGAATTGACTTAATTATATTTAGTAATATAGTAGACTTTAGATTTCCTAACCTTAATTATTATCCCCACTATTTAAAATTAGTAAACACTAATTATAATATAGAGTCAGCTAACTTTTTGGACCTTCAATTAAATGTTAAGAATAATTTGCTATTAAGTAATATTTTTGACAAATGTAATATTTGATAATATTTTTATTTTAACATTATAAAAATGCTTTTTTGGGGTAGTAACCTACACTGTGACATCTCACGCGTCCTTTCTCTAACATAACCTCTGTGTTCTTTGACGGCCATGATTAATGGCAAATCTTTTCCAACCCAAATCCAAGAAGTGAAACGAAGGATAGATGCAAATAAGGTAACCTTTAAAGAGGGATAGAAGTTTTAGTAAACGTGATGATGGCGAATTTAGAAGTTCAAAATCCAAGAAGATAGAAGTGTTGATGGGCAGCTTACCTAGAATCACGAAAACCTAGCCATTCAACCAAGGTACATACCATTGTACGCCCTTGGAATCTGAAGTGGATTGGACATTTGCGTAATTCAACAAGGTAGGAAGATTGTATTCTGAACGCAGATATATTATTGATATTGAGAGTGAGCGGATATAATAATTATATTGATAAGTGATCTAATTGCGCGATCTGTGTTAATTAAAGGCTACGTATTTTGGTTTATTCTCACTTAATATAAGTTTGTTGTTCCATATATAAGTAATTTAAGTTAAATTCTTAATAAAAGTCATATTAAGAATTCTAAAATGTCTCATCATTTCGAGAATCCCACCTCTAACTTACGCTGAAACCCACGATATGAATTAAATGTCGAAGAAGGGTCGACCATGTCACAACACCTATCAATATTTAGAAATATTATCTTAAATTTTATAAAAAGAAACAATTATTTAGTTACTGATAACATTTTTTAAAACAAAATTTTTGTGAATTTTGCAATAATTGTTTTAGAGATACATTTATCCAAGTAAAGTTATTTATAAATATATTTATATTTCTAAATAAATATATTTTATCTTAGTTCATTATTTTATTTAAAATTCCTTCTGGCTTTAGTTTATTTTAAAAAAATTTTAGCGCTTTATTTTTAGTTGCCAATATATCGATTGAGTATAATCATCCAAGTGCTATATTTACTTTTGTAATATATTTCTATTTGATTTTATCTATTCTTAACTGTTCATTATCGTTTTAAAATTTCCTTTATTCAGTTTATTTTTAAAAAAATCTTAGTGGTTTGTTTAATTGCAAAATAAATATCCAGGTGGCGCCACGGTTTTTTTCCTTCTCGAATAGGCGTTTCAATTTTTTTACGTCATTTCCCTTGGGGCTTTTGGGAAAGGGTTTAAAAATTTTCGATTTCGGAAATTATTTTCCCGTAATTTTTTTTTCCTATGAAAATTTTTTTTTTTATTTTCCTCTCTTTGAGACATTCATTATTTTTTCTTTTTCATAGCTTCTTTTTAATATATTATCGGTTTTTCTTCCCCCTTTTTTTGTTTAAGGTTTTTACTTTTCAACGGTTTTTTTCCTATTATGTCAAAATTTCTGATGTAGGGGGAAGGTTGGATACATAAAGTATTGCAAATCTAATTCGCGGGCCCTAATTCGCGACAGTTTTTAAAAATCAAAATGGGTCTCCAGTTTAGTCAAAAAATTTTGTATCTACATTTGTTTGTCCGGGGGAATTCAATTTCTTCCTGCTTTGTACTGTAAAATTCTAGTACTTCTTCCTTATTTATATATATATATATTTTAATAATATATATATATAATATAATATATATATACAAATACTATAAAACCTAAATATAATTGGGAAAAATTGGAAATTTAAAAGTGTAAATAGAAACTCTGTCTTTGGGGAAACCCAAAATTCAATTTTAAACAAAAATGTTTTGGGCTGGGGCCTTCACCTGTAATTTGCCAACTACTGAGTCATAAGGAAAGGAAGGAATATTGGAGAATTTAAATATTAGAAATAAAATATATATACACTATACTTTAAAATATAACAAAAATCAACCACAATTTACTAAATAGATTTAAAATCGTTGCATTAAAAGTAGATGATAAGATTTACTTTGCAGTAAAAAACAAATTATGTTTCCCCTAGATACAAAAGGGGAAAAATTAAAATACCTCATAAATTAAAAGTAGTGAATTTGATAAAATATCTTAAAGGGGCTATATGTGTATATACATATAAAAACCTTAAATATTGATATAAAATTTTATAGAAAAAAAAAATGACAAACATACACAAGGATATTTAAATAAAATTAAAATTATTAATTTATTAAACACATGGCCCTTCTAATGAATAACATGAAAATTAAAAAATGATTTTGCAAATTTTCATTTCACTGAAAACTTTTGAAATATTTGAAACCATGTTAGCAGGATATCCATGTTCAATACATTGGTTAATAAAGTTATTAAAGTTTAAATATATATTAGATTTATCGCAAAAAAATACATTATTAGATAAACACAAAAAATAATATTTTGTTTTTCCCCGACATTAAAAATTCGAATTCCAATGTGACACTTTAAGATTTTAAAAATTTTAAATAACTCCCGGCCACCGTAAATAAACCAAAAAAAAGGGATAGCACAAAAAATTTATTTTGAAAAATGTTGCCCAAAGTATCAAATGTTTAAAATTTTAAAACCTGTGAAGTGTGGTTCCCCCAGAATGGAGCCCCGAATAGCCGCCATTGTTGGAGATCCCAATGCCACAAGCCCGGCATTGATTCAAAAGACTTTGGATGTGTTCTTGGGGTCACAGACCAAGCAGACCCCCACGTTGCCAAAATTGGTCCAGGGGGCAGCGGGGTTTTAATCTGGTCAATCGTTGAGCAACCATGGACCAATGTTTTTTGCGGTGAAAGATCTAGAAAACGAGCCAAGGGGAAACAACAACTTGGGGTTGACGAAGAACCTTTGGAAATGCTTTTCCCTGTGGGCCGGGATTATCTTTTAAATATTGTGGCCAAGCCCCGAAGGAGAAAGGGAAACTGGCTCCCAAAACCTCGAAATGTAGCGCCGGGTTTTTTAAAAAACCGGGAATGCTTACTAGAGGGGGTGCGAGAGTGATATCAATACCGCCCCATCCATAATACCCTGCAGGGCCAGTGTGGTGGTGCATAACGCACTGTTCACATCCTCTCCCACGGTGTCTCCAGACTCGAAGGACCCTCGTGGTGTTGTGGGAAAAATGCGTGACTGTATGGAAACAATTTCCCTTCTGCCACCCACATCCTTTTAAAATGGCTCAACTCTGAAGTCCATGAGGGCAAAAAGGTTTATGAAAATATTAATTTTTGAGTATTACCTATTGATCTGGTCTTTTTCCATAAGTAATTTTGTGAGTAAGTTTATTTTTTCATTGTTCTTCATTTAGTTTTTTAATTGTTTTTCTTATATCTTAGTGCATTTGGGGAGAATTCTGTTCTATCAATTAATTTTCATTTGAAATCATGGTGAAATTGACCTCTTTGGAATGATTTATTCAAGTGGAATGAAATATTATTTTTCCCGTTACATCAGAATATAGCTATTTTGATTTATTTGCATTTGAAGTTAAATATTTTGTTGGTATTTTTATTTATTTCCTTTTTTAATGTTTTTAACTTTATATTTTTTAATTTAATCTTCGTATTTTTAAGTCAATCAGGTTCCAGTGTCTGTTACATTTTGAATGTGGGCAGTCACCTTAGTTATTTTTTGATAAATTTCATTGCTATTGTGTGAGCTGTGTCTTTAATGATGGTGTCGATTTTGTGCAGTATATCATAAACGTACAATTGTCCCAATTTTTCTGCGGATCATGCAAAATTTCTTATGTACCATCAATGTGTGACTTCTGTTCGAGAACACGCTGTGACGTTTTCGATTGGGGTGAACCTCACCCTTCATTCATTCTAAGTTTTATGGCTCCGAAGAGGTATGAGTGAAGAGTGCATGTGGAGTGACAGGTGCACGTGGCCATGGGGTCATTGTTTATTGTCTGACCTAGGGCAAACGCCGAACACCCGATCTAAGAGATTATAATGGTCAAAGAGAGCTGGGACCCCATTTACAATAGGCGAAGCCGGTCTGAAAAGAACAAGGTCGCCATGGCAAGTGTCGAGAGAATGAGTTCATGGAAACAATTTGGGACAATGCATAAAACTCAGGTGGAATTGATGAATAAGGGGTATTCAAGTTAGATAAAATTATGGCGCCTTTAGTTTCAGACAGACCAGGAATGTGTTTGCCGCACAAATGGTACATGAATGTGTAGGGACGATGGCAGACTTTGTGGCTTGCCAATGAGACGAGGGGCGTGTTGTGCACCCACCCTGTGGTGTTTAAAGAGGTTTTTAGGGAACGGGGAAGAGCCCTGGATGGAGAAAACTTTGGAGGCCCTGAAAAGAAAGGGATTGAGGAGAACCGGATAGAAAGAATGAGGATGAACGCCGGTGGCGTTGAGAGATGTTTCGGGAAAAGTTGAACTCCCGTGAGATAGACTGACTGCACCGGATTGGCATATTTATTGGACTTTATTGCTTCATGACTAGTAACCTATGAGCTTGAAATAAATACTGATTTAATATTAAAATGAGGCTGTGACAAATTTTCTTTGTTTGCTATATACTCACGACGTTACAGCTATATATATACATATATATATATATATATATTAAATTTGTGGCAGCGGTGGGATCCGGCATTTGAGTAAATAGATGCCCGAATCCTTAGTTTTAGTAAAGATAGGAAAAAATGCCAGCCGTGTGCGAATGTGATGAGACGAGTTTAATGACGCCTAATTCTTGGAGTGCCTGCTATGAGATGTTTTCCTGGAGTCCCCAGCTGTGAGAAGAGCCGGATACAAGTGTCTCCCGTTCCTGCCTGATGAATCAACGAGGATTTAAGAGGACCTGTTGGCCCGTTTGTTTTGATGGACGTTTTTCAAGAGTTCCCAGTGTCAAGAAGCCACGAGTTTCTTGCCTATTTGTGATGAGTGCCGTTTTTCAAGACGTATTTTGCGTGTTTAAAAAGTTCCTGAGTGTTCTGATGTCTTCGTCTACAAATTTTAAGGTGAGTCTTTGAGATTATTTTCGGGGCAGCAACTGAATATTGTTTTTTGTAAGTAAAATTTTGAGATAAGGCATATAAAAGACTAGGTAAATTTAATAAACAATAAGACACTAGAAAGACTTTTAAGTTTTGTATGAAGTGTATAAATGTGCGATATTAATATTTTTGTTTGAGTTGTGAAATTTAGTATATAGTAGTTATACTTGTTGTGTTGGCACAGTATTGTGTAGGGTATTGTAATGGTTTTAGATTTGTGAAAGTTAGTATATAGTAGTTATACTTGTAGCGTTGAGGTACAGTGTTGTGTAGGTTATTGTGTTGGCTTTAGATTTGCGCACATTTGTAAAATATAGTTAAGTCTAGGTCTAGTGTATTGTTAGTTTACCGTGAGTCTTTGTATAATTTTTGTAACGATTAAGTTAAGATTCGATTTTGTATGTATTAGTGCATCATGGCATTTCTGTTAAGAGAAAGAAAAGTCGTATTGTTAGAAGTTGCGAAAGAATTAGGGGTGGAAGTTGATATTACTTTACCTAAGATGGAATTTAAGAAGAGAATTTGTCAAAGTAAATACTATAATGATGAAGTAGTTAAATGTTTTGAGGGTTTTTTGGGGGAAAAACGGGAAATTAAAGGAACTGAAAATTTAAAAAAAATTAAAAAGGAGCGTAGACTAGCAAAGGGAAATTTTGGGGAGTTAGAAAAGATGAGGTAACTCAGAAAAAAATTAAAGAAAATAATTGAAATAGGGAATAGGATTAACAATCTCCAAATGTTTTTGTTTGTCGGGAAACCCAAACCGCAGAAAAAGGAAAAATTAAATTTCCATTAATAAAGGGAGAACCCCCAAATGTCTTGGGATTTTAAAATGAAATTGCCCCCCGGATGGACAAACTTTTTCCCCCGTCTGAAGAAGAGGGATGAACGAAAGAATAACAGATTTGAGGTTGAAAAAGGGGAAAGAAATCAATTGGAAAATTGGTGATTGTGTAGAAAAATGGGGTCATTCGGTGGAGTGTTAGAGCAGTCGCTTTTGTGCAAACGGGGAATAAATTCTTATGAAATAGGAGATGGTTCTTTAGAATTGATAGAGATAAAGGGGGTGGTAAACCCTGAAACCTGATTTTGAAAAAAAAACTGCGAGGAAAAAGAAGAACCATTGTGACGTTAAGGGGGGTGAAAAACGGGTTTAAAAGTGAATCGTGAAGTTTTCGAAAAAACAAAAGGCTAAAACAGCAGGGGTTAAATGGGAAAAAAAAAACATATGTAAAGCAATGGTGGCGAGGTTGAGAGGTGAGTTAACCGCGTTTCCCTCTCAAAACCAAAGGAGATTGATAAAACAGTTTAGAGCAGATAAAGGTCAGCCTTAGTTCAGAATTTACTTTCGAGATATATTTACCCGGAAAAAGAGATCGCAGTACCAATTATCGTCTTAATTTAATAAAATTGTACCGTAGGAAGCCAGGATTTGGCAAACTTGGTTATGGAGAATATCTCGGAGGAATAGTGAAAGATTCCGAAATTCTCTATTCGGTAAATCGATTTATAGATTTTAACTTTCAGGGTGTTTTAAGGGAAAGTCAAATGTATTTTAGATTACCGCCTGATCGAAGTAACTATTTAAGAATGATTAACACTAACAAGAAAGAAGGATATCCTCCAGAACCTGGGACGATTTCCTTAAGGCAGAACTATATTAGTTTAAATACGGGAAAGGAGTTTAAAATCAAAACTTGTTACATTCCAGATGTTAATTAATTCTCTACGAGAGGATAAGAGTATCTCTTAGATTTAGATGTAAACGGTATGGGGCAGTCCAACCGTACTCTGCCCGTTGTTTGGTTAGAAAGAGTGAGCCGCTACCGCTACCCGCGTATTAAATGTATTAAGTATAGGAATTTGAACCAGGTGAATCGAGCCGAGATTTATCTTTTATTAAAAATGGAAGGTTTTGTAGAAAAGAACAGCGCGGCATCGTGGTTCACTGTACTGGATTTGTGGAAGGGTATTTTCGTCGTTCTCTCATGATGAGTTATCTGAAGTATGCCGCATGCGTTATGCCATTTGGCATGTACATTATTAAAAAAGTGAGGGTTAAGTTTGTATGTGCTCTTTTTATATGTAATTTAACGACACAGATTTTGAGATGGATAGTGCAGATTGATGACGAATGGTCGATACAGACATTCTGATGCAAATTTGGAAAAATCGTGTAAAGCAAATTTACTTTGTATTAAAATGGTTGAGTAGGATTGGGTCGGTAGTCAGATCGACCAAAGGTAAATTTGAGCAGTCGGAAAATTTGTTCCAGGCACATAATATAGAACAGAGCACCGCAACCTTTTTATCGCTGCGGACCGGTCAACGTTTGATAATTTTCCCGCGGCCCGCTGGGAAGGGGACATTGATTGTTTATATTTTAGATTATTTTGATTTATAGCAAAAAGTATTTAATTGTATTTAATATGTAAAGAATATAAATAATTTAATAAAGAATTTAATTCTATTTAAATATGCCTTCAAAATAAAATACAGTTACACCAAAAAATAAATAAAGTGATTTAACATTTTAACTTACTAGAACGTTAAATCAATGAGAAACTGAGTTTGTTTCTTTGCAATGAGATGGTTCCATCTGGGGGTAATCGGAGACAATGACACCCGAAGTGTGTTGCTTATGTCCAGTTTATTCCGTTGCTTTGTTTTGGTTGCTGTTACTGCAGAAATCCCCGCTTCACACAGATAGGTTGTCGGAAATGGCAATAAGGATTTAAGTGCTGTGGTGGCAATTTCGGGGCATTCTGCCATGACTATTCCAGAACACCGGCAGAGTTGTTGTCTCGAACGCAGTTTTAAGGCCGCAGTCATTTGCAATCTCCAGCAGTTGATCTTCTTTAACAGACATGCTATATTCACCCGATTTGTTGACAAATGGGTCGTAGATCCATTCCTTACCAGTTCGTGGGTCTTTTGTAGTTGGGAAGTACCGCTCGAACTCTTTTAAAATTAAAGACAGATGATCGTGCACCAACTGGGAGAAGGAATGTTCAGGCTCAGTCTCGCCTAATATCCCCGCTAATGTGTGAAACATGTCGAAAATGCCTCTGTTCACACGCCGTCCCCACAACTCCAGTTTGGCTTTAAATGCAGCTACTTTGTCTGCCAACTTGAAAACAGTTTTCATTTTCCCCTGAAGGCACAGATTGAGTTCATTCAGCAGGTTGAATATGTCACACAGGTAAGCCAGTTTGGTGACCATACTTTGTCACTGAAATGTGTTGCCAGCAGTGACTTCTTTTCTAAGAGAAATGTTTGCAATGGCTCTCTCAATTCAAATACTCTGAGTAGAGATTTTCCTCTGGATAACCACCTTATTTCTGTGTGTAACAGAAGACATCTTTACTCTGTGCCCATCTCCTCACAAAGCTGCTCAAACAGGCGCGAGTTAAGGGGATGTGCTTTGATGTAGTTAATAACTTTAACGACATCAATCAATACGCTGTTAAATTTCAGTGACATTTTTCGGCTCACTAGCACTTCCCTGTGAATGAGACAATGTGTAGATTCACTCTCAGGTGCAACTTCCTTTATCCGAGAAGTTAAACCAGACAGTCATCCGGTCATGGCAGCAGCTCCGTCTGTGCATATGCCTACACAAAAGGACCATTTTAGTTGTCTTGATATATAACCATCCAGTGACTTGAACAATTCTGCTCCTGTGGTATTGGTTGGCAAAGGTAGTGCACATAACAAATCCTCATGCACATCCTAATATAGATAGCGCACATAAGCAAGAAGTATTGCCTTGTTGTCAATATCTATAGATTCGTCAACCTGGAGTGTGTTCCACGGTGATGCATTAATCTTCTCGAACAATAGCGCCTCAATGTCTTCTGCTATTTCCTCAATGCGCCTAGTTACAGTGTCAGCCGACAAAGGCGCATGTGCTATCTTTTCCACAGCAGCCTCTCCTAGAAGTTCACGGCAAATGTCTTTAAGGGCGGGCAAGATTAATTCTTTACCAATAGTGATTGGCTATTTAGCTTTAGCAATACGGTTAGCCACCAAATATGATGCTCTTAGAGCATTCTCCTTTACTGATGTGGTGGCCCTCATAAATTTCTTCTGTCCTTCGTGTTCCCGTTTTTTCTTTCAAAATACTCTAGGGACTTGTCTTTCATTCAAGGGTGCTTGGCGTTCAAGTGGTGAAGCATTTTTGAAGGTCTCATTTCTTCATTAGAGAATTGGTCGCAGCAAACTATGCAGAGCGGTTTTGGTTTGTGAGAATCACCTGTTCCGACAAAACCATATTTCAAGTAGGACTCATGGTACTGTCTGTTAAAAGTTACACGTTTCTTTGATGTTGAAGACATTTCTGTCTCTTCCCTGAGCCTTTTTTTTTCGAAGAAAACTTTCTAACGAAGTCTGTTTGGTACTCATTTTTGCTAAATTGTGGGTTAAATTTGTGCAAACACAATACACACTGTAACGACGTCTCTTCCCCACACGGGATCGGCGTCTTTTTTGTGGAAATGACATTCACATGTGCATTCGGCAGCTGTGTATTTGAGGGTTAAGGCGTGGCCACCCCCACAACCCCTTTTTGACTCCCGAGGAATCTGATTCCACCGACCGGAGGATGAAACAAGAGAAGAGGGCCGGATCCCCGAGAAAGACGGATGCTTCCCCGCCTCGAATGTGGTGGAGAGAAGGGAATGCTCTGACCCAGGGGCAGCCGGCGAGAGAAAGAAGAGATGCTCTGCTAACTGAAAGAGAAAATATTTGCTGTGTTTTTCTTTTTTGCTTTTTAAAACATTAAAAGATTTATTTCACTACCTTCGGGGGCCCCCTTTTTTAAAAAAAAATTTAACGGAACACAGATATTTTTAATTTGGTGTATAGACCAGGAATTTAAATTCAGTTGGAATGAAACGGGTGGCCCGGTACCATTTGATCCGCGGACCAGGCGTTGCGAAGCACTGATATAGACTTAGTAAATTCATTGCATGAGCTAATGTGAGGTATGTTAATTATATTCCCAATTAAAGTGTCTAATTTTCCTCAATAACTAACGTAATGGAAGACAATACCATGAATTGTGAATAACTTGTCATAATGGTTGTGTAAATGCCTACCGATAGCAAAAATTTAACTCAATTTAAAAAGTCTTAGTTTAAACTGCCTAATTTAAAATATTGTTTTAATGTTGTTTGTAAAGCTTGGAATTTATAGGTGATTATTTTGATTATTTAATATCGTTGGGATAAGTAGATGGGAATAAGCAATTTTTTGGATTTGTGCTGAGAGTTAATTAATATTTGTATGAGTATGAGTGTTTGTGTGTGTAAGGTGGAAGGATATTATGTGTTATTGAAAATCTTTTGTGTCTCTTAGTAATGTGTATCCTCACAGATGTTTAACACAATTGATTGAGCGATTTGATGTATTAGAATTAGTGTGAAATATGATGATTTGATTTAACTTCTTTAAAACCCTAAAAATTTATGGTATGTGATGTAACTTACAGAAAAGGAAAAAGAATCCAAGATTCAGGATTTAAGTTTTAGTTGTAAAATGTATGTTTTATAGAATTTTGGATTTATTTATTTTTCTATACTTATGATTGTATTTGTTTTTTGGATTGCTGCCCTGGACGGTCTCATTGATAAGACAACCTTTCGGTGTGAAATGTTAAGAACTGAACAAGCCTGAGGCCAGAGCAGTCCAGTGAAATGGACCTTTTCAGGGGGAAGGAGTTGTGACGTCTTCGATTGGGGTGAACCTCACCCTTCATTCATTCTAAGTTTTATGGCTCCGAACAGGTGTGAGTGACAAGTACATGTGGAGTGACAGGTTCACGTGGCCATGGGGTCATTGTTTATTGTCTAACCTCGGGAAAACGCCGAACACCCGATCTAGGAGATTATAATGGTCAAAGAGAGCATGGACCCATTGACAATAGGCGAAGCCGGTCTGAAAAGAACAAGGTCGCCATGGCAGGTGTCGAGAGAATGAGTTCATGGAAACAATTTGGGACAATGCATAAAACTCAGGTGGAGTGATGAATAAGGGTGTTCAGAAGTTAGATAAGAATTATGGCGCCTTTAGTTTCCAGACAGACCAGGAATGTGTTTGCCGCACAAATAGTACATGAATGTGGCCCGGGGACGATGGCAGACTTTTGTGGCTTGCCAATGAGAAGAGACGAGGGGCGTGTTGTGCACCCACCCCTGGTGTTTAAAAGGGTTTTTTTTAGGGAACGGGGAAGAGAGCCCTGGATGGAGAAAACTGGAGAGGAGCCCTGAAAAGAAAAGGGATTGGAGAGGAACGGATAGAAAGAATAGAGGATGAACGCCGGTGGCGTTGAGAGATGTTTCGAGAAAAAGGATTGAACTCCCGTGAGATAGACTGACTGCACCAGATTGGCATATTTATTGGACTTTATTACTTCATATTTAGTAACCTATGAAGCAAATAAATACTGCTTTAATTTTAAAATGAGGCTTTGACAAATTTTCTTTGTTTGCTATCTAATCAAGACGTTACAACACAAACTTATTTGTATATTAGCATCACCGTAACAAATTTAGTGCCATGCAAATCACATCTTGATATCAAAACAACAAAGATTCTAACATTTTTTTATATGAAAAAGAACCAATCAGTCAGATCTGAGTGGAAAATAGTGTGATTCACTTGGTGGCAATTTGGTTGCAATGATGCTAATATGCAAGTGCCCACGCAACAAATAATAATTGTCCATGTGAAAAGCAATCTGGGTCTAGATATAAGACACTCTGTTATAAAAATAGGCCCTTAAAATTGTTGATAACAGTTGCTAAAGCTAATTGAATTGTGAATCGCAAGATTGTCAACACTTCATACATTTTTGCTGTGAAATCCATGTTTATATTTGAATTTTCCTTGCGTATTCTACTGAAAATATATTCAGCCCACCACACATGTATGGTTTATATTTCTCCCCTAACTTTGTTGGAGATGAAAGAATATATGATTGCAAACAATGCACAAATTTGATTTTGTTGTCACATGTTACTCATGTCATTGATGTTACTTCCCAGTGTTAATGAAATTTTTAACATAGTGACCTTAATTATTTTTTTCTACATTGCATTGGTATTAAGCTGTCTTTTACTATAAAGTTGATTTTATATGAGTATAGTTAATTTTTTTCCCGTTGTTTTTCATTTAGTTTTTTCTCTTCATTTCTCAGAGCAGTTGGCAGGAATTGAGCTCTGCCAATTAATTTCCATTTAAATTCAAATTATTTAGTAAAATTGACCTCTTCAGAGTGATTCATTGGAGTGGAATGAAATATTCTGTTTCTCATTGCGTTGGAATTGAGCTGTGTTGATTATGTACATTTGAAGTTAAATATTTCATTAGCAAAAGTATTTTTTATTTTGCCCTTTCTTTTTGTTCTTCATTTTTCCTTTTTTTCAGCGTTTTGAAATTTTATGTTTTTGTTCCAAATTTTTTTTCTTTTTAACTGCAGTCAATTGGCTTCAGTACATAAAAATAATGCATTGTAGGAAATCAAATTTAGGTCATCCTATTCGCTACGCAAAAGTAGTGCAACGAGTAATTGCATAGCAAATGAGAAAAGTAGATGAAGACACGTTCTGAAGACGCAATATGCAGCCAGACTTTAGGATGCATGTTTGCGGGCACAGCATTTGCTTTTTACAACATCAGATCTGTTCTGTTCTCGACAAAAGGAATGCAATAGGTTACAAATGGCTGAAAGATGTCAATGAGAAACGGCATTTCATCGTCAAAGATGACTTGGTGGCGAATAATCACACGATAACAGTCACATTGCATTCCAGTGCAACCCAGTAGAAGATTATTGGTTGAGGCCAGTATGTTCTCATCAGCGCAATTACTGAAGTGTGTCATTATTGCAAGACTCTGAAATTTAAGGGAGAAACAAAAGGAATGTTTTGTTCCACTGGAAAAATTAAACTGCCTCAACTTGGAGAACCACCATATCCATTAAAAACTTTGCTTGGCAGATATATTGCAGAATGAAAACATTTCCTATATAACATAGAGAAGTACAATTCATGTTTCCAAATGACATTGTTTGGAGAAATGTGCATTTGTAAACACACCTGTGATTTAAAGAGATACCCATAAGCATTGTAAAACTAACCCTTTGCTCTTGAGGGATCTAGAGTAGAGCCATTTAGAATTATCCTCAAGTTTTTCCTTTTTTATACTTTTGTACTTACGTTTTTTTTTTCTTTCCTTCTTTTTGCTTCCAAATTGCGATGTTTTAATTTGGCCAAATTAATCGACGATATTGTCCTTAAATACGTTTTTTTCTATCTGTATCTGATAATTTTTAAAATTTTGATGTTCCTCTGCAATATGAAATAAAGATTTTCTAATATATATTTTGTGTTTGTACGAAACTGTTTATGTTAATTTTATCAAAATATTGAGCCTTATTTTATTTTTGATTTCTTCTTAAGATTTAATTTTATTTTATAACTAGCTGTACCACATGTTGCTGTGGCTCAGTCAGGTTAAAGACTGGTGCGCGCCACAAGGTAAATACTAGTCAAAAATTGAAATAAATAAAAGAAAGGGTTCTTACATATTATTGAAGCAATCATCAACTTTATTATAACTCGCCAAGTTGGCAGCCACGATTTTCTATGTATTGAATTGGCAACCAGATGCACAGATTTAAAAAAAAATTATCATATCTTCCAAGAACTTTTATATGGGATGTATTAAACTTCAAAGTAAGGTCTGGAATATATCTTATGAATTTGAATAATACTTAAAGTCATAGCTTAATTTTAAGATATTAGCTACTTTCTATTTTCTACTCTTTTTATAGGGTTTAAAAATCGAAATAAAAAACATTGATTTAAATAAAAAAAATTTTTAAAATACCCCATTTTAAAATTTTTTTTAAATCCTTTTTAGTGAAAATAAAAAATGAAAATTTAAAAATTAGTTTTTAATAAAATTTAAAATTTTATTTTCGGTATTAAAAAAAAATTTCAAAACCCGGAAACTGTGTTTTGAAATTTATAAATTTACAATGTTTAAAAAAATCTTACACTTATTTTAAAAAAATAATTTCATTAAAAAAAGTTCTTTTAAAATTTGAATATTTAATATATATATAAAAACCAATACGTACATAAATAAAAAAAACCCTTTTTCATAGATGAGAAAAATTGGGGAAAAACCTTTTTGAAAAAAAAAAAAATTTTTAAATTTTAACGCTGTAAATGAAATATGAATAAGAAAATTTAAAATTTTATATTCTCAATTATATTAGAACTATACGTACTAAAAAATTAAGTCGTATTATTTAAAATTGAAAGGTATTTTCTGATTCCCAACTGAAAGTTAGAAATAGTTACAATTCTAGAAAAATAACAGTAGAAAGTAGCAATGGAATTTTAAAATAGCAATAAAAGGGTTCCCTTGCGTACATTGTAACAATTTTGTAAAAATGCTTACAAATGATATCAGAAAAGTCTCAAGCATTTTATGTGGCCGAAGATAAATTGTTTCAAGTGAACTCAAAAAAAAATGACCTATATATAAATCTATCGATAAAAAATTTTTTAAAGTATTTAAAAATCTTAACCCTTATACAAAAGTGAAAGCACGCAGAAATAATTATGATGTTATTTTTAACTTAAAAAAAAACAAACAATTTTAAACCCCGGGGAAAAAAAAACTCCCCCTTTTGAAAAAAAGAAAATAATTAACTGATTTTTATTGCAGATTAATTGCAGTGCTTTTCATTAAAAAGTAAAGATACATTACAGTGCAATCTAAGACTTTTATATCGCCCTGAGGATGAAAAAAGCGGAAATGACGGTTGTTTTTATAATCCTCTTCCTTTTGTTAAGTTCATCAAGGGTAGGGGGTCTTTAAAGATGTGAAATTTAAAAGTCATTATTCTTTAAAAATAATTTTTCGTTTGAAATATGGGATGCGACAAAGGGCTCTGTAAAATTTTGAAAATACTAAATGATCGGGTTAATAATTTAAATAACCATATAATGGGTTTATTTTAACCCCTTAAAAGGTAAATTTTTTTTTGTTGAAATTTTTCCCCAAAAAGGAAAATTTTTTAATTGCAAAATTAACCATAATACTTATAACAGAATTAGAAAAGGGGGAAAATTTTAATTAATTTTCAATTTTAAATTTTTCCCCTTTTTATTTTAAAATTTGGGAGAACACAAAACCCTTAATGTTTTTTTTTTTTATAAGACACTCTGTATGCTAAAACGCCCTCATTTATCTTGAAAATTTCTCTCATACTTAAAAAATTTTACTTTCGGCTTTATTAAAACGCCGGGATTTTGTGTGTGTAATTTTTATGAAAAACACAATTTGAAGCATGGTGTTTTAATACTAATCTTACATTGCAGTGGGGACAGAGATAATATCCATTTCTTAGTGTTACTTTAATTTTATTTCCCCCTTGAAAACAAATTGTACATTGTCCCCAATCCCTGTTTTTTATCAATTTTTTCCCAAAATTTAAAATTTCCCTTCCTTCAATGAAAAATTTCCCCCTTCCCCCAAAGAAAACCCCAAGAAGTATTTAGAAAACATGGAACCTTAAAAAAAACACAAACACTAATAATTTAAAAAGAATTAAAAATGTGCAAATAAAAGATAGAAAAAAATATCAGTGCCCCAAACAGCATACCTGCAAATAGTTGTTTAGATTGGTCCCTCACGTACGGGTTAAAACCCGTTAAAAGTTTAAACATAAGAAATCTTAGACATCTTCAAATTAATGCATACTACTTTTTTACTTCTAGATTATAAAAATATATTTATTATAAATGTTCTTGTGTTTTTTTTTTAATATCTGAATTAATTTATATTACTGTACAAATAGAAAAAAAAGTCTTACACTCATTCCCCCCACTTTGATAATTTTAAAAACTTTTTTTACAAAAAAAAACATTTCTACACGGCGTTTTATGCTGTTATTTCTAATTTGAAATATGTCAAAAAATATGAAAAAGGGAAAAACACTTTCTTCTTTTTAAAAGGGATATAAGAAATTGTTAATTTTTTTTTAATTTATTTAACTTCATTTTCCGCTTCAGTTCAGTAGGGAGTTGTGAAACATTTGTTTTTATGGATAACAAAAAAATTTTTTTTTATTGCATATTATAAATGTATAACCAAAAACCCTTATGCTATATGCAGTTCAACATTGTTAAAGATAAAAATGTAGTTATTGAAGTGCAAAAAATTTAAGTAAACAGTTTTTAGAACACACACATTTAATGTAGAATAATATAATGATGCATATGGCAATTTTTCCCCCTTTAAAATTCTTTAAAATTTTATTTTTGAGAAAAAAAAAGTAACATAAAAAAATACATTTTTTTGCATGGATGTTTAATTTTAAATTTTAACACATTTATAAAACAAATTTAAAATTTTTTATTTTTTTTATTTACCTCAGTTTGTGTCCGAAAAAATTTAAAAAAACTCCCGAAAATTTGGGGGTTCTTAATAGGGTAAAATAATTAAGTATATATTTGATAATCCCGAAATATTTGGGTTTAATTTTTTTAAAAAAAAGGAAAGAAACGAGTTTTTCTTTTTTTAAAATAGTAAATGCCTAAGCACTTTAGTTCCTCCAGCAAATTTGTAAAAAAATATTAAACTTAAAAAATTAAATGAATTTTTTATTTTTAAATTTAAATGATAAATGAAATGCATCATTTTAAAAACTGAAGGTATGATATATTGATGCAGTATGCGATGACTTGCATCTACTAATTATTTTTTCTTGATATATTTATTTATTGAAGGAGTCAGTTAAGGAATATTTGGTTAACAAAATAATTTCTTTCTAAGTCGAATGGTTCATAGATAAATGTTTTTCAAACAACAGGTTTTAGAACAATTTTTAAAATAAAATGTGTGTAACAATTGTCAACAATCATTCACCGTTGAAATGTTAAACAAATGAAAGAGGGACTATAAAAATGTTTCAGAAGAAATAAATTTGATAAAATGCTTTTAAGTTTTTGTTAGCGTTAGTATATTTTTTAAATCCCCAAAATTTTAAATAGCAATATTAAATGATTAAAGATGAATTAATTTTGTATTAAAATTAAAAGGAACCCTATACAATTTTTTTAAAGGATATATTTTTAAACTTTTTTTGGGCTTTTTTAAAAATTCAAATTATTTGATGAATTTCTAAGTATAAACAACCTTTCTTCTATACTGTGGTATTTGATAAAAAAAAATTTGAGCCCATTCTAAATTATTTTATATACACTGAAATACAAACATAATGAATATATACATACATATATATAAATCTATAATATATTTTCCTGTTACCTGTTCTTGTTTTAAAATAAATCCTTTTTTATAATAAAATTCCTTTAGATTAAAAAATATTTTTATTTAATGAAACAGTCACATTTGATTTTTCTATAATAAATTACTTTTTTAATAAAATAACGAGTTACATTATGCACATCCTTTACTGTGGATGATACAAGATTCTCTGTGTGTGCAAATTTCATTTCTCCTCCTCCTTTTCTGTTTGGAGTGCCCAAAAAGCAAGAGGTAGTCAAGAGATGTTTTTTAAAGTTTAAAAAAATATTCAGGATGATTAAGATAAAGAATTATATTTAATCATTTCAATGACAGCACCCCTCAAATTTTGAACAAGGATAAACAAAGATCAATTAAAAGGAACCCGAATTTTCAAGAAAACGCAACTGTAATATTTTAAAATTTATTTGATCATTGCATTGTTGTATTATATAATTATTATATTATCTATGTCTGTATACATGAAAAATAATGAAAACAGTAATAATAATTCATTCTATTTTAAATTTTCTCTCAATAAATGTTTTTTGTTTCTAAATCTGATGTAAAGGTACATATTTTTATGTATGGCCCCTAGATTTTAATGTTTTTCCCGGGGCCGAATATTTGAGTTGGATACTCCTGGTTTAGATAATATCTAAGGTAATATAAGTATCCATAAATATGTAAATTCTTAATGAACAAGTTAAAAAGGTGACAAAAATTAACAAATAAGCCAAAATAAATCATTAAAATTTGAGCCATGAATAATAAAAGCAATTTTCTTACAAATTAATAGTAAAAAAAATAATTAAAAGTACTTAAAAAAATTATCAAAAAAAAAAAAAAGTTTTTTT
>BMAV01020951.1:24597-50775 GCA_019973955.1 Trichonephila inaurata madagascariensis | reverse complement strand
GAGATGCAACGTTAATTTAATATGATTAATACAATACCTGAATTTTGGGAGAAAATATTCCCGAAGCAACCGCAGTTACGGTCGATATTTCACGATTGTCTCGTAAAAATTGTTTGGTTAGACAAGCCCAAATGATAGGGGACAAGGCTTTTCTGCGAAGAAGAGGAATCAATATCCAACTCTTCGTACTCAAAAAAGAGCATGAAGATTTTGAAAGAAAAACCTCTGACGTTGGACGAAAATTAGAGAAAGCAATTTACTCTAAAAAATTTTTTTTTTTTTTCAACCAAAAAAGTACTAGTTCCAACAAAATCTGAAACAAGAGCTGCAGTTGTTCGACTCGACTGAGAATCCATCACCAAGTGTTATAAAACTATGTGAGGCTTTAAAAACAATTCCTCCAACGTCAGTTGAAGCCGAGAGAGCATTTTCTGCTGCCGGATTGTTCTTCATAAAGCTTAGAACTAAGCAGAGTGAAAAAAGTATAAATTGCTTAAGCTTTCGGAAATCCTGTTTTAAAAATGAATAAATCAATTTATTATATATTTTTTTTGTATTTTTTTAGCTCATTATATAAATAAGTATTAATTTTGGAATTTATATGTACCCTTAATTTACAAAATTATAATCATTTATATTTAAAAATAACTTGTTTTTAAATTTTTTGAAATATTGATGTTTTTCCGGAATTTTTCGGAAATGGCAATTATATTCTCGGGAATAAAAACCCCCGGAAATCAGAAACCCAATCCCGCTTTGGGATTGAGTGAATATTAGTGTCACCCTATTTAGCTACTAGAGAGCTTTTGGCGACGAACCTCGCAATTCTTAACCATGGTCAAGTGACGAGGACGACACCGGAGCTTGCAACCTCCCTCTCTTAACTTCCATACCATACGAACGCGAGAAGGTTTCTACTTTGACAGATTTTATGTGCATCTCTCCCCTACATGGTGGATCTTCAGCGGTGCTAGGCTCTAATTCATGTCTCACCAGCCATGAGTCTGTTATCTTGTCCACTAGGCTACCGCAGCCATCCTGCTTTGGGATGGAAAGAGCGAAAAAAGAGAAAAAAAAATTCCCTTATCTTTATTAATATAAACATTAGTGCATATATACATTTGAATGATGCATATACATTTATTAAACAACTGGAGCAATAAACATGGATAAGTGGTTTATATAAGAGGATTTTCTTAATTATTCCTTGTCTATATATAACTTCCCCCTTTCTAACTCATTACACACGTATGCTTACGTGAAAAACGGTAGCATCGGGGAGCGAATCGCGTAAATTTTAATTTGCAGTTAAGGCATTAATTATAAACCATGCATATTATCAAGATAAGTGGTAACTTTTGTATGCAATTTTATATATGACAAGCCCATGGTGTCAATGATAATTATTTAACTTGTTCTTAACTTAGTATTGTTAAATTAGTTATAAAATACATTGTGCAATACGTCTTTTTAAAATGTACTTTATAGGTTTATGTCGGGGATCAATTTTTTTTGCCAGTAAAAAAATTTTAAAAAAATTTTTTGTTTTCGATTTTTTCAAAAATTGCTTTCGTCCCCTCGATTTTCCCAATCCCGGGGGTTGCCCCACTTTTTAGCGGGTTGTAAAAGGCCCGGGGGGAATATCTTGAAATTGGGTTTTGGACGAATTTTTTAAAACTCTTTGTTGGGTGTTGATTCAGGCAATTGCTAGGGTTTGGGGAACCCGATTTCATTGGGAACCCGGGTTTTAAAAATTCCTTAAATGGATAAGTTTAGTGATATTTAGTGTCACTCAAAGGGTTTTGAATCACGTATAAAATTGTTTTAAGGAAAAATTTTTTACGAAAAAAAAATTTTTTAAATACAATATTTTTTGGGGGAAAAATTTCGAAAAAACCTTTTTTAAAATTTCTCCCCTTTTTTCAAAAAATCCAAAAAAATAAAATTTTTTTTGTGTGTGTTAGATAAAGTAAAAACTTCTCCAAAAGAGTCTGAACCTTTTTTTAAAAAATTTCCCTTTTTTAGAGTTGCAACCATTGGGAAAAATGAAAGGTATTTTTTCCCTTTAAAAATGATCCCCCTCCGTTGTCGAAAAATGGATAAACCCCCAAATTCTAAAATTATATATTTTAAAAAATTCTAGTTGAGCCTCTATACAGGGTCCCAGAACTATAGACAGGAAAATATTATTTAAAAAAAATTTGGGGAGGAAAGCATTTTTTCCCTTTTTTTTTTTTATTTTTTTAATACTATTCTTAAAAACAATTTTTATACCCTTTTTTAATCTAAGGGACATTTAAAAATTCCTAAATATTATTCCCTTTAAAACGCTTTTTTCAAAATCATGGTTCCGAACAAAAAAGGATACCTTAAAAAGGGGGGTTTTCTCTGGTACCATAAAATTTTTAATAATTATGTATTATTCTACATTGTGACGTTTGAGGAAAAAAATTTATGGGTGGGGTGGGGTGAAGAAATTAAAAAAATTTATTTAATTTGTCCAAACTGTTTTGAAATTTTGTACATTTGGTTCATGTTATTTAAACTACTACTCTATTTTACAAAATATGCTATTTGTGAAGGAAGGGCAATGCCTTTTCTTTTTTGGGGTTTAAAAAAGAAATGTCTCCCTTTCTTTGGGGGGCGGGGGTCGCCTGTTACCTTCGAATTACACGGGGTTCCGCTCGCAAAAATTTGGGAAACCCGCTGTTGGGGCTTTTTTAGGGGTTTTGTTAGGGAAAAAACCCCCTATTTTAAATGGGTTTTTTGGAAGAACGGAAGGGGTTCCAAACCCCATAAAGCGGTTGGGGGGCCCGCGAGATCCCTCTTAAAATATTTGTCCAAAAAATTTTCGATCAAAAAAATTGTGGGAAACCCCCAAAAAAGAAAAAGAAAAATCCCCGGTACATGTCAGGCATATATGCAAATGATTAGAAATGTAGCATGATTGTGCATTGTGTAATACCACTAGAGGGTGTTGAACTTCGTTCTACTTGGAGCATAAAACATATAAGCAGAGCTTGTTTGAGTGTACTAAATATTTTGCAAAGGAAACGCCGAGGAAGACAATCCACTACGCCACGACTGAAGACAATATGAGCAGCTGCTAGAGTTCGAGAGGGGAAAGTTCATTGAGATGATGGAAGCTGGGGGTGGGGTCAGGGTTGCCGAGCCTCGCAAGTAGCCGTTCTGATTTGACTGTGAAAAGGTGTTGGGACGAGTGAACGAGAAAGGGTTTTGTTACACGGCGACCAGGCAGGAGGCATTCGAGATATCAATTCTGGAGAAGACCGTCAAGTCAGACACACGCACGTATAGAGCCAACTGCCCATTGGCCGCTGTACAGACACTGACAGAACCTTCACTACGGTCCCTTGTGTATTCCCGAACCATTACAAGGCGCCTTGCTGAAGGACATCTGGTATCGCGCCCATTATATGCGGTTCCAATGACACCCACCGATCGACGCCTCAGCTCAGAGTGGTGTCACGCACTACGGGATTGGACTGCAACGGAATGGAACCAGGCTTTCTTCAGCGATAAATCTAGATTCAATTGGAGCTGTGATGACAATCGTGCTCGTACTTGGAGGCCTTACGGTAAAAACCTCAATCCTGCCTTCGCTTTACAGCGACACACCCCTCTCACAGCTGGTGTGATGGTATGGGTGCCATTGCTTACGATACATGTTCCGCCTTAATATCCATCCATGACACAGTGACAGCCCAGCAGTACGTACATGACATTCCTGAGCCACGTGCGTTTCCACTCATGGTAGGGCTCACAGGAGCCATTTTTCAAGATGGCGATACTCGGCCACACACAGCAAGGATGTTACAAGACTGCCTCTTCCATATTATCACCATTCCTTGGCTTCTAGATCCCCAGATTTGTCCCCAATCGAGCAAATCTAAATCATTTGGGACGGCAAGTTGGATAGCCTACGAGTTTGGTTGAATTAGAGGCGCGTTTACAGCAAATGTGGAACGAAATGTTTCAGGACCTCATACGGAACTTGTATGTCTAATGCCCTCTCGTATTGCATAGTGCATTAGTGGTAGGGGTCGGACAGAGTTACAAAAGTTCCATTCATTTGTCCTTTTTTCTGCAATAAATGATCCTTTTTCTATGATTTTCTAATCACTTACTTATATGAAAATAGTACTTACATTTGTAAAATTTTGTTTCATTCTGACAACTTTTCAACTTTTTCTTGGTGCGCAAAAATTTTTTATGGCAATAAGTGTATATACAGGGCCTGTTTAAGTCTGCTATCTCCCCAAAAATTTATGAACGGCCAAAGCTATAGTCATAAAAGTGGGGTATGGTTTAGTTGAGTTGCCATGTACTACACAAAAAAACTCTTTAGAACGCCACTTGGCAGATAACTTTGGAGTTAAATTTCTCATCTTAAAAACAGTACGTTGTTATTCATTCTTTTGAGCCATGAGCATTAAAAAATGCCCTAAAAGTCTTAATCGTATGGCATTTTAGTAAACATGTGTTAGTATTTAGTCACAGAGACCCTACTCTAAGTTTGTTCAAAATGTTGAATAAATTTTTTTGGGTAGTAAAATTGAGTGCTCAGTTATGATATATTTGCCCAGTGAATAAATCTTCGAATATTATGGAGGAAATTCGAATAATGATAATACTAATATTGAGACGCTTAGATCTAGATCTAGATAGCGATAAACAGCAATAAGTTTGTAATTCTGTCTCTTTTAATTATTGAATTAAACTTCTGAACTATTTTCAAACAAAGTTACTTAGTAAAAATACGAATTTTAGAGATAGTGGAATACGATTTATCCAAATATTCGACGACTTACGGTGGAAGGTATGAAAAAGAAAAAGAAAAGTCTCTGTTTCATCCTTGGAACATCCACTTTCTAATCGTTTGAGGGAGGACGTCAAGTTGACGCAACCACCTTGTCTTATAGAATATTGACTCAATTCCAAATCATAACCTCGCATAACCAGATAAAAAAAGGTGTTCACACGAAGTACAATATTTGCATAATTTACTACCGAGTGCTATTATCTTACTTAAAGGTTAAAGGTCAACTCTTCTCAAAGAAACGAGTCTCTGGAGGGTAAATTAAACCTGTTTTAGGTATGCGCGGCTTGCGCAATATTTCCGCTTAACAGAGAAATTTTTCATCAAAGAATTAAAAAAAAAAAAAAAAAAAAGAATTGTTTCGTCTGACTTTTGAGGCGTAGCCGCATAAAACATCCTATTGAAAAATATAGCTTTAATGCGTCTTTATACACAAAAGAAAACTTGAAAGTAATTCTTAAGAAATTGATTTCCTAACATTTTATGAATAAATGCCATGTTTTTACCAATTCTTGTATACGTAACATAATAATAAATGTAGTGATTTTTTTAGTTTTTCACACATGTATTTTTGTTAAAATTATATTGTTAATGATTCTACAAAAACCAGAAAAGTCTAAAATTTTGAAAATGCTAATACGAATATTTAAAATTAAAATTTATCTTTATAAATATATATAAACAGCCGACCTCTTATGGACATGAAGCTAGCTAACCCTCCCCATCCAAAAAAAGTGTTCGTTGGGTATGGAAAATTGTTATATGTATGTCTCTTCAATATATACTTTAGGAACCACTTAAAACAAATTTTAAATTCATAAGCACTATATAGTATTATAAAAGCAATCATTAACACCTTTTTGTAAATTAATACATATTTATTTTATATATCTTACTCATAAAAAAAAAGAAAAACAGCAAGGAAAACAAGAAAAAGAATGCCGAGGAATACAATGCATTTTCATCATTAAAAAATAATTTTATATTAAAATTAACGAATTTTAAGGACATTTTCTAATTTAAAGCCGACAAGTATAATTTTAAACATACATTTTTTTTATAACGTAACTTTAAGCATATATTAGCAGACGTATCCTTTAATTACCGGTAAAGTCTGTTAATTTTGTTTGAATTTTCTGTTTGAAAGAATGTTTTCTCTCATAATATGCCTCGCATCTTTGCAATGCCCCCAAACACCACTTCAGGTGTATTTCCTTCACACTGTAATCCACGTTAAATTATTTCAAGTAATTTTATTACTTCATCAGACGAAGGTCCAGAAATACTTTGAAATTAGGGAGAAAAAAAAATTGAGTCACAAGAAAAGAAAGTTCGTTATATAGGAAATGCACTTCGCTATAGGGAGGTTATTTTATGAAGAAAATCGTGAAATGTTCTTTATTCCAGAAAAAAGTTCTCTATATAGAAAAATTCTCAATATAGGATTCATAATATGGAGGTTCGACTGTATATTTCCGCTAAAGAGATGAAATCAAGTAATGTGTACATTACCTTGATAGCTTACATTTTTCTTAGATAAGCTACTCAATATATATTAGGGGCTTTTTAAAATGAAAATGCGCAATATTTTCTTGAATACAGTAAGACCCCGCTTAATGCGGGGTATACGTTCTATCAAAGTAACGCGTAATATGAAACAGCGTTAAACGAGGTTATCTCATCATGTAAATAATGGGGTCAGGGGAAGATGGGTGTGAAAATTGGTCAGGATATCTACCATTGGGCTTATTAATTATGTGTTTTATAGCAATAAAACAAAAATGTATTTCTTGGCTAAATATAGAAACATAATAAGTGAATATACATATAAAAATAAAATTCTAAGTCAGTGTTTGCATTTCAGATCATACAGTATCTTCTTGGTATTTCCACTTTCCACTTTTGTATCAAGAAAGCATCTAATGTAATTGCGTTTTCCCTTTGCGCTCTGTAAGAAGTTGCTTGATAAGTGGATAAGGCATCCATAACGCCCCGTCTGTTTTTGCACTCCTCTCAGCCTGTTCTACTTTTTTCTCTTCTTCTGTTGCTTTATTTTCGTGTTTTTATTATCATCCATGATAAAAACTTAAAATCATAATATTTGTCACTATAGCAATCGTTATATTATACAAATTTATACTTACAATAACGTTAACAAATGCTTGAAATGATAAAATACGTTCGTATAACAATCGTTGAAAGAAAAAAGCACAGATACTCTGCTTCGGATATCGGAAGCCTACCGCTGTGTGTAATTTCGGGGAATCCCACAATTCAAATAAAAGAGCATTAAACCGAAACAGCGTTAAGCGGGGTCTTACTGTAATAACATTTTCAATCCTTAACCCTCTGCTAGGCGCTCTTCAAGAAGTTACATCCATAGGCACGCGGCGTCTCTCACATGTAACGCCTCATACTTGCGTTTAAAGGTGATGTGATCATTTCATTGAGAGGATTTGACATTAAAACGTAATGTTATATGGAAAATATTGTTATAAGGCACAATACTTGTTGCTGAATCTCTTAAATTAGTTTTATTTATAGCACATTATCTACCTATCAAAATAATGTATTGCTACTGAAATAATATATAATATATAAAAGTACGTATCTACCTGTATCACCCAAACATTCAATGGCCGACAAGGAAAAATGATACAAATCAAAGGAGCTATAATATGTTAAAAGAAAGGGTGGGAAAAAACGAATATGGCCTAAAAAGTTAGGCTCATGTATGAATTCATACATTGAGTAATTAAAAAAACATAAGAAAATTGAAACCTTCTTTGGTAATCAAGTCAATGAACAAAACTAATTTTGTCTATGAAAAAATAATAATAAATGTACTTAATTCTGAAAGCATTTTTAATAAAAAGTTATTTTATCGCAAATTTGATACAATTAGGTGCATATGTGTGCTGCACACGTCGTAAATAATATTTAAGATATTACCAGAAATTGTGTGCAATTTAAACACACAACACATCACAAAGGTAGTGGTAAGTTATCACTGTCACACCACCCTATTTACATTTTTGAGGTTTGTTAAAATCTTCACAAATTATCTTACAATCTTCAAGACAAATGAATTTTTCATATTTTACACAGCAGAATTTTATTAGTCTTCTCTGTTTGATCTCCTTACAAGGGGAACAGTACTTCTTCTTTAAAGTTATTGTTGTTATTTTTCTGGTTTTTTTGAATAAGGCGTTGTACATCAGATATATTTTCAATCCTGAGTCGTAATGAATGAGACATGTGGATGTTATTCTCAGGCAGTCTTCGCGTGGCATCTCTCTGATTCCTCTCAATTCCCAGCAGAAAAACCATCTTGAAGAAGTTCCTAAATACTTGATTCGAGTCCTTCGAGTTTCAACCATAACTGGTTGAGTATCGACTTAGGTTTGTAAGCCTTGTTTTAACTAGTCGGCCCACAAGGAAGGGGGTGTTGAAGGGCGTTCTTTTGGGCATCCGGACTGTAATACAGTCCTCAATCACATATCTGGCAATCTGAGATGTTGGACATGGCGAAAGTAGTTTTTCATTCTGCGTAGAGGCATAACGGTCATTGGTTGAGCGAGAATATCCGGGAGGCGTGGCTATGGTTCTTTTTCCGGATGGAATGGAAATTGTATCTGCATGGAAGAGAGCTTAAAGACTGCTCTCTGGTTTATCAATGGTAGTGTGATCATAGACTCCTATTGGCTGCCCTGGGGGCTGAGAATGGAGTATCTGCACGACAGCAGGCGCCTATCGGGTAATCACGTGATTCCGGCTGCAATATCCCCAAGGTTTGTTCATAACATGGGTTTCCTATATCTTTTTGTGATGACATTCTTGTGTCTTAATTTTATCTAATTAAAGATATATGATATCATTTTATTTTTGCATTATTCTAGTATTATATTTGTTAGGAAAATATTTTTAACAACCTTTTGTATAATTTTTTTTATTCTAAATTATTTATCTAATTAGGTATTGTCTGCTTCGTTAGTATTATCTGGTTAGTGTTAGCTGGGATATTTATTTATAGTTCTTGATGCACTTATATATAGCTCTTAATTATTTTTAGTTATTAATTAATTTTGTTGTTCTTATTTCATATTTTTTCACAAGAATGCTCACAGTATAGGTTCGAAACCGTTTCTTTAAAAAAAACTTCAACTTGCAGGAAATATTATATTATAATACGAAGTTTTCCAGTGCCACTGGAAATCGAAGTGTTATTTAGAGATGAAAAGTAACAATTTTCTTATGTAACATATTATATTTTACATCTGTTTGCCTACCACACTTCTTTAAAGTTCAAATTCAATAGTTTATTTAATTGTCGATCAGTTATTTGGATGAAAAATGAATTTCATTTTACAATATGTTGCATATAAATACTTTACAATATTATGAAGCATTTGAAGATGTTTGAAAAATTATTCTAATAAAATAACATTCTCCACTTTTGACTGTCTGTTTTTACTTACTAATTATCCTTTAAAAGTGTTTCGAAATTTTTAGAAATGACTTAAGATAATAAAAGAAAATATACTATTCTCAATTATAGGTTTAAAAATACTTATATTAATACATACCTGAAAGTATTCTTAAATTTAATGTGATTATCCATTATTATTAGTTACTGAATTATGTATAAAGTACATGGCCATGCCGCCTTCTGGGGAGAGCATGGATGTGCTATGCACTGGGGCCCTGGAAAGCATGATCAAAAACTAAAATGCATTCTTTCACATGAAAAATCCTGACCTTCTTACAAAAATATAAATTTTATCGTAAACATTGTTATTGTAGGTCTCTCGAATTGCAACAATCTGGACTTGACTGATCTGCAAAATGAGACATATAATAACATAAAAGTTTCAAATTCTGAACTTTACACATCAGGGATATTAAATGTTATAAGTTCCCCATTAATTCTAAGCCATGTAGTATGAAATCAAGAACCAATTAATCGGTTCGTCTACACGTTTCAGTAAATAAAATAAAATTTGTAACGCATACATATGATGAGTCAACATAGGGCAATAAATGAATATTATTCATCGCCTCTATAATAAGAATGCGCAATCTGCAAGATTTACAGGGAGGCTATAATGGTGTTCTGTTAGCCATGTGCAATTATTGATGAAACAAAAGCTTTATATAAATAAGGAAATGTAACAACTCAAACTGATGAGTCAGTATACATGTGATTCTATTTTCTTAGTATTTCATAATCTCCCCTTTGTGGGATACCATGAAATAATAGGAACAACTAATAATGGAATTTTTCTGTTTAAAAAGAATTATGAAATAAATATGATCCCGTGTAAATATATCATGTCTACAAAATAAAAATAAAAAAACTCTTGAAATAGAATTGTGCATCACTTTGCATGTTACAAAAAAAAAAACCCTGGTAGAAGGATTTAGGTGTTACTTCTATAACACTGCAATATTGATACAGTTATTGCGCAAATAGAACATAGATTTAGGCGTATAACAAATATTAATTCCGATTTCAAAACCTGAGAATCACATGAATTAGCAAAAAGTTCCAAGATCTCTGCGTAAAAGTTTACAAAAAAAAAAAAAAAAAAAAAGATGTAGATAAAAAAAGATGTAGATGTAGATAAAGATATAGCAAATCCTGAGCTGTTTCTGCATATTGTACCACAAAAAGCTACATTCAATCACATGCATGTGTGCCAGAAAGCTTAAACGGGACCCTGCAATATAAAGCATCGAAAAAAAAAAGTTAATTTTTCTGAAAATAACACACAATAAATAAGCATGGTAGGCGCACATTTGGATCACAAATTAAAAATTAATGCGAGGTATGAATTATACGGCTTAAAACCGTACATTATAATTTTAATAACACATTCAATATTTTTCTTCATATAAAGTGCCTATAACATGAGGATCTAATTTTTTAAAAATTGTACAATATTAAGAGAGGGAATGTATCATCAGAAAAAGGTGCAATAATTTTCAGAAATGCTTTAATTATCCTCAGTTTTAATACTATATTTTTCTTATTGAAATTACACGTGATTAATCTATAACATCAGATGGTTCCGAAATACTTTGTAAAAAGTTTACTTATTTAAATCATCATATTAGAGAGTTAATATAAGTTTTTTTATTAATAAATAGTTATGCATTGATGAAAAACGAATTTTATTTTTACAGCACAATGAATTGCAAATTACTGAAAAAATACAATACATATATATAAATAAATAGTCCCATAGAAAAAATATCTATTCACAATTAAATTAAAATGTATTTGATGTAGACAAAACAAATATTTTAAACAATTTAAATGATGAATAACACTATATAAAAAATATGTGATTTTAAAACAAAAATCACAAGATTGTTGCATTGACATTCCACAAACTTTGCAGGTTATAAAGTAACTCAATATATACAGCCGCAGCACGGAGAAAAAGAATTTTCAAAACAAAAAAATGTGTACAACCAGACCTAAACAAATAATTTCCCAGTAATTGAGTTGCTTTTGTTTTTTTAAATTGGCATAAGTCACTTTGTTTTGTGTGTTAAAAAGTAACCTTTTTAAAAAAAAGCCATATGCAGCACAGTATACTCATTTCTTGAACGTAAAAAAAAAGAATAATTATAACTGCTGAGTTTCAAGAAAAAATAATGTAAACAAATGAAGCTGTATGCACGTGTGCGCGAGAGTTTCCTCACAGGAATCATGTGTGATCGTGACGTCACATGAATTTGGGTCCATTGGGAAAGTGGGAGAGGAGCTTGTCCAGGAGGGTAAAAAAAGAATTTATATGGAAAAAATTTTAATAAAGAAAATATGAGAAATTTAAGTTTACTAAGATGCAATAAAAAACTATAGCAAAGAAATTAAAAATATTATGGAGGGTCATATTCGGCCCACAAGGCTTACCTGAAGTCCCAAATAAATAAATAAATAAAATAAAAAGTGGTTCTTAATGTATAGTAAGTGGTTCTAGAATTTAACGGAACTAATCAGGTAATCTACAGATTCATTAGGTTATGTGTATATCAATGGGTTTTGACATTTGAACAGTAACATGTTCAACGATAACCGAGATATTTTTGTCTTTCGAGACTTTTTCGCCACAAAGCTTTACCGATTGAAAAGAATAGATGAGGAAAAAGATTAATTGTATAGTACTGCAAATATATTTTGAACTTTTAAGTAAAGTCAGCAAAAAAATTTAATTGCCTAATTCCAGCAGAATTTTATAATATGGGAAATAATTCATTTTATTTCTGAGAGTTGTTGTAGTTAGAATAAAAGAGAATAGTTTCTGAACTATACAAAAAATATTTATATAATGGATAGAAAAAATTGTCAATGAAATCTGTATATACAAATGTTCGATGTTTTTTTATATGATAAACCTAGTTTTATAACCATAGCCTAATATAAATCAAAACAAAAGCGGAAATAAAACTTTTACCTTTTTATTATTTAATGATAAAAATAACGATTAATTATTTTGATGTAAGCGTTTCAGAATGGTTCATAATAGTTTTCATGAGTACCTTGAACTGATTTCATAGTTCTGAGATTTAAAATCATATTTAAGTAAGAAAACATGTTTATCCTCAAATGAGGAAATATATTAGTCCTACTTCACTGAACATTTTAGAGACGAGATTGTTTTGCGTTTTTGAAAAAAAATAATTTTAGCTCTCTTCTGGAGAGGGATCACTACCGATGTTCAGAAATCAATAATATTTTCTTTAGAAAAAATTCAGAATGGAATTCTAAGGAATTATAATTAAAAGTTCAATAATTTTTTTTTCTGTTTCAAAGGCTTAAAAAGACTTCAAATTTTTAGAAAAAAAATTTTTTTTTGTGGATTTGAAACTCAGCACCATCAACATTAATCTTTTGAAATTATTATCTGTCACTCGACAGACAACTAGCAGTCTTTATTAAAAATAAGTGAATGGCCCCTTCTTGTAGAGACGTGAACTTAAGCTTTATTTTTGTGAATGCAATATCTATCAGGAATTCAAGGCTGAAAAGCGTTGCATCTAACCTTAACGCAACAATTTTTTAAACGACCCTGTAAACGCGTAAATCAGTTTTACATGGAAGTTTTGCTCTTAATACAAACATTACAGCAACTAATCTAAATTCTTTTTCGTTCATTGTGATCACAGTGAATGAAAATGAATAAGTGGCACTTTCTTATCTTTCAATGAGGAAAAATTTAAAGTAAAATATTTATTAAAAAAGAATGTGAATATATATATATCAGTGTTTTTTCGATTGCTGTAAATTTAATATCATAAAACATGTCAATTATTCTTCGAAAAATTATATTGTTTGAAATGAAAACATTGGTATATAATCTTTCAAATACGATTTTCACTGAATACTTATAAAACACTTTTAAAGCAAAGACATGTATCACGTTTTCAGATATTGTACGCGTTAGTTACTTTCAACTGTACAAGGATTTATACTGTAAGACGCTTAAACTACATTCTCACTAATTTCGCTGAAAACAAACAAGATTAAAGGCATTTCTTAAGGCGAAAGAAAATAATTTTTCTTCTTAAATTATGAGTTTTATATTTAAGTGACAAATAGACAGAAACGTTTTGCATATACTTAGATAATATATCTTCTAGTTTTTAATATATATTAGGTTAATGCGTATGCAATGTCAGATTTATAAGTGAATATAAAAAATTCCATATCTTTTTTCAAAAGTTGTTTATTTTACCAAAATACGCTCCATTTGCTTCAATACATCTTTCTCAACGAGAATTTAATGCATAGAATGCCTGTCTTAAATAAATTCTGTTCTTTAGAAAAATCAATAAACTCTGATACGGAATTTTTCACTGTGTCTTCACTTTCATACTGTATAGTCCTTAAAAACAGTTGTAAATGTTTCAAAAATGAAAATCGGTTGGCGAAAAAAATGATGAATAATCTGGATGCTCCAAAATTTCATACAGTAGCTCATTTAATTTCGCAAACGTTTTGCTGTCGAGTGTTGCTGTGACGGAGCATTGGGCCGTGCCAAATAAACAGTGAGGGCATATGATTTTCAATTTTTAATGAATTTCTACGCTGTACTAGCAGGAATAATGACCAGTTTAGCTTATTTCGCTCGGTTAATTCTTGCAGTACCCTCTTATCCTTTTATTTTCACCTTGCCGATTTCAGAAAGGAGTCGCAGTAGTGATATATGGTCATTTTTATTATGCTAGCAAGTTCCCTTGTAGATACAGTTGGATCTGTGTTTCCACGAATGTTTTCAGAGGGTCATTTATAAAGCACTCATTTTGTAAAAAATAACCGCGAGACTGAAATTTTTAAGGCTAATGCTGCCCTTTTCGATAGGTAACAGCATTCTTTCCAAAAGTCTGGTTTTTATTGCGTGCAGCTTTTGCAGCAATATATTGCTAAGTTTATATTCCTATAAAAATTACACGAATATCAGTTGAATCCATATCCTTAAGAAATTACAAACAAATAAAACACAGCGGAGCACATTTGAGAGAGAGAGAAAGTGAAATCTTCTTTGAAATGTGATTCTGGCTATGAACAGTAATACTATTAACGAAGTTATACCACAAAAACAAGTAATATAAATTTTTTTTTTGAAAGTCAATTCCTACTTAGGTCAATAAAGAAAAACTTTATTTTAATTACTTTTATTAAATTGTTACAATTAATATAAATATGTATATACATATGACAGAATCACAATATTAAGTGACAAAACACCTTTTAAATTAACAATAAAAACTTTTTAACCACACAATGAATTTGTAATTATATTTTTTAATGAAAGTTGAATGTACTAGGCAAGAATTTATTTTAAAACCAGTGTAAAAGGAATGCCGACGTCTAACTAGCATATGATTATTCAGGCTCAGTTAAATCTTCATCACAAATTTAACAAAAGCTATTTTATCCAACGGGGCTGCCATTTAGAAGAATAATATCGACTGAAATATATCTCTTACACTCTATACTTGATTAATTAAATTTAATTAATGAATTAATATTTGAAAAAACTGTATTAGCATCAAGTGTTATCCATTACAAGTTTAAAAAATGTATTTGAACTTGAATGGATGAATAAAAAGTATTTTATTGATGGTTGAAAATTTGAACAATTTTTTATTTAAATAAATATATGTAGGGAGAGTGTGAAGTAATAGTAGGAATTGAACAAAAGCATACGTAAACAAAACGACATTTCATAAACAAAACACGAATCTAACATTTCATTTGCTAGTACTAAAAGATAATTGAATGAAAGTTAACCAATCACTGGTTTCTAAAAATTAAAATATTTTATGACATTTGAAAAGAATCACTTTTTAAAAATAACTTAATACTATTTTTTTGTGTGGAATTTTCTCTATCTAAATATCCGTAACAAAGGAATTAATTGATGATGGAACCTGCATAAAATTAATTCATTGCAAAGCAATTTTTCTCTTCCACAGCTCCTTAGAAAATTTTTAAAAACAAAGAAACGTGATGAATGATAGTAAAGATAGACCATGTAAGATAAATGTGAAAATGTTTGTCATCATTTTTCGTCGTCCTTTGTCACATATCACTGCATCTATGGATTTTAATTCCTTTGCAATTTGCTGTAAATCTGTTGTTTTCTTAATGCCTAGTACAATAGCTTTTCAATATCCTTATGAAGACAGGACAACAGAATAATACATTGTATTTCTAATTTGTATCTGAGGTATTATATTTTCATCCGGATTTTAAGAGCCTCGATAATGTTACTTGTCATCCATTGTTTTAAACCTCAATATATATTTTTGAAAGAATTTAAACTCTTAAAATAAAATTGCATTATTTTTGCCTCAGTAAAAGAATTATTAGACAGAAATTTTAGTACAACAGAAAATAGATTAGTTTCATGAAATATATTACTGCTCGAGTATTTAAAATTATTGAATCTAAAACTAGCTTCATATGCTAGTATGATAGCTGCAACAGTTGAATGATCATGGATCTGAAATGTATGATTTATATTTGAAAAATATACCTCAAGCAACTAAAAACACTTGTGTCAGCAGGATAGTGTTTAACGATAAAACCATTCATGAAAATATTAAAAAAAAGCAGAATATTATACTTACAAAAAATGAAAATTTAAAAATGACCATTTATGTCAATAATTTAAAATCAATTCAGCAGTCGCTGAACATTATTGTAATATGAATATACTGGTGTGGATTATGTAGGGTCTTGAAGCTTAGGATTCTTAACGAGAGAAAATATATGTGTGAAAGGTAGAGAATTAGACGTAGAATGTTGGTGTGATTTGGAGGTCTGTGGTTACGATGATGGCAAAACTTCTGTGGAGGATTATAGCGCTATTGGTACAATGTGGCACTTTTCGTATGTTTCTCCCAGAAATTTATCTGAGATAGCAACCGAAGCTGGACCTGTTATTTTTTGGTAGTCGCATGCGTTTTTTTTGAGCACCTGAGGAAGCCTATATGTGCCTTCATAACCGCATATTTTCATTAGTTCTGTAGAAGCCTGCTAGTATTTATTATTTCGGACTCTGTTGAAATATGCACGGAGAAAAAAAAATCTACCATATATTAACTTATTTTAGTTATGTAAAATAACCTAACTGCTAAATATAGGACAGTCAGCAAGTATAGACAATTTCTATAAATACGGGGAAGAATTTTTTTTATTTGTATAACATTATAGGTATTCCCAGAAGTTGAAACGAATTCTGCATAACGACTTTTAAGGAATTCCAGTCAAAATGGGGAATTAAAATCTGTTGATCTCTGAAGAAGTTTACAGTAGTCTTTTTATCAAAGGGGAAGGTTATACACTGGCGTAGCTAGTCCTAACTGGGCCCTGTATCAAAATTCCTTGGGGGACCGTTTTTAAAAAAGAAATAAAAGGCATTTACTTTAAAGTGTCAGAATGTCACACATTTCAGGGCCCCTGAAGCTTTGAGGGGGGTCCCTTATCACTGATACAGCTGATGCGGTGGTAGCTACGTCCCTGAGATTATACCAATCGTCTCCATAGCGTTTATAACAACTTTAAATCTAAAAGAACTCCATATGCATGGATTTTTCGATATTCATCCGGCAAATTTAATCAAATTCCACCTGGCCCCCTTCCTCCTTATGTTTTAAATGTTCTACTCTTCATTTTTTGTGGTCTAATTTATTTCTAGTGATTATTAAACGCCAAAGAGCAAATACAAATAAAAGACTATTTTCGAATTAGTAGAATGTATAAAAGCTCTGCTATTTTGATTTTAAAGAAAATACGCTCGTATTCCTAATGTGTTTTTATATACTGTAAACGACTTACACCTGAAGTTGTTCCCTCACCGTCTTGCCTTCCTAAGAGTGTAGGAGGAATGCAATCAGAACCAGAGACTTCCATATATAATTACAATTATTTATTTAATCAAGCACGCTAATCAACAACTTATTCTCAAAGTGAATGTCAAAGGAGTAGAAGAGAAAAACAATGAATATTAAGCAAATATGCGCAAGTAACTTATTTAACTCTACGCAATCTAACGTGGATTCCTAACCTTTAATCTACTAATTCAACACAGTGGCCAAACACCACTTTTAATCCTTACATACGCAAGTCAACTTTATTCAATCTCACCTGCGCAGCTTCTACTTCCTTCTTCTATAATTACAAAGTTCTGACTTTATATAGTCGGAACTAATCTGAATATCTCGGTTTCTTCTTGAGAGGGATGGCTGAGAATTAAACACGAATGCTAGTAAAGATCCATCACAAAATAAAAATAAATAATTTTAAAATTTCGAGTTATTTTAAAAAATGTGTTTATACTTTTTTTTTCATATTACAGTGTCTTTGATATCTAAGAACATTTTACAAATACGTACGTTTTCATTTTAACATGTAGCTTAAAAAGCCATTTTAGCAATGCATAGGAGATAAAATATGTGGCTTTTTTTAAGAATGAAAAAAAAAAAAAAAAATCATAAATAAATAAAATTTATAATAAAGTATTTATGCTTTTTATAACGCGGTGTTCAATTGCAATATTAACGAAGGAGCGTTTTTCAACGAGAAAAAGTATTTATTCTTTAGTATTACGTTAATAAAGCCTAAAACAGTTCGAACATAATCTAAAAATTATTCCAAAATGGCTCCCTGTTGTACAATCTTTTTAGAATTTCGACTTGGTCAATACTGAAATGTCATCTCAAAATCTGTGGAATTTAGTAATTCGATATACAGAGGGTATTTATATTTGAAAGCGGTGAAAATATTTCCTTTTAATAGAAATAAAAGAAGAAATTTAAATTAAACAACTGAACTAATTTTATTTTTCATTTCTGAGTGTTCATTTTTAGGTGAGCTTTAGCTTAAAATACCAAATGGAATGTGGATGAAAAGTTTTTAGACAATATAAGAAAAATCAAACAGATATTTACATGCATAATTTTTTCATTCCTCATTCTCTTAGAATTAATATGCACAATCATAATTATGCCGAATATTTAAAATATATAGGTGTTCATTTCTTACCTACGAGTATGAGCTGAGCAATAATATTGTAACCAGTCTTTTTAGTAGTAGAAACAATTAAGACTCGTGCTGCCATCTATTAATACATTTATCAAACTAAATTGTTGGGGTTGTTTCGGAATATAATTAATTATATATTTTAGGTCTTTTGAGTCTTATCTTCAAAACTTGTTTCGTTTTAATTCAGTAATCAAAATTATTGAATTATAAATATTAAAATTTATATTTAGATCTGGATTTTTTATATTGTACTTGGACTGTTTGATATCTAAAAGTATTCTTAATAATAATTCTGGAGAGAGAAAAATTTGTTGCATTGAAAAATATAGAGTAAATATGCGAAATTGAATGTAAATCTTTGGGAACGAATAATATTTACTTAAAACTTGTGTCGTAGTATAAATATTTACTGGTGCCATTTGACTTTCCACATTATGAATTAATGTGTGGTAAGCCCGACCCCACATGGCTCCCGAAGAGAACATGGCAACCCCATTAGAATAGTTTTGAGAATCTGGACGGGCAGACGATCATAAGATGTAAACACACACTAAGCCTATGCGTGATAAGCAGCACAATAAATTAAAGGCTCACAGGACCCTTAACAGCTATCCGCGTGCACTCGAAAATAACATCCTTCTTCAAACCAATATAACTTATCAACAAAACAATAATTTGAAATTTTTACCACATAATAATCATATATATTTTCAATATTTCTCAAATTTTCAGAGAATCTGAGAAAAAATTCAAAAAGTTATAAAGAAATAAAAATTGGACAATTTTTCAAAAATATGAAAATTAGCATTTTACACTGCGCAGGAATCTGAAGTACAAATTGGATTACAAGTACAAAAGGATCTGAAGTACAAAATTTACAAAATTAATTTTACTTGGTATAAAAAATGTTTACTTTTGAAGTTATATATACTTTTAAGAAATTTAGAGGAAAAAAATATTTTTTAAATACAATTATAACGAAATTTTAAAATTAAAATAATAAATAAAATTCAAATAAAAAAAATTATATTAATTTTGTTTTTGAAAATTGATGTATAAGTTATGAAGAGCCTTATTTTGAACACGTGTATTAAATTTCAAATTGATATCATAAATAGTTTCTGAGAAATCCTGCTCGGAAGTTAAAATTTTTTGTTTCGCGAAAAATGAAGTTAAAGATAAGAAAGAGATAGGGTTTTCATTTAAATTTCACTACTTATTTCTCAATAACTTCGAAAGTTTTCACAGTATCAATACAATTTTAGTGCCAAAATACTCGGAAATATTGAGGCTTTAACATATATGTTTTTCAAAAAGTTGAAATATTTGCAATTTAAGAGTCCTGTGAGGCCTTAATACAGAACGCAGAAATGCTTCTTTAACCACAAATGTATATCAATGCATGAAAAGTTTTTAGATTTTCCAAATAATTCAACAGATAATTTAATGGAATTCCCAAAAACACATCTTTGCATTTGTACAATTGTCGTCTTCTCAAAAAGCACCTCAAAAATCCATTAGGAAAGATGGCTAAGTATCCACTGAATGAAGTTCGATGTTTAATGGCTGCTTTTAAGAGTCAGTCTTTCTACTGTATCTTATCATTAAATTTAAAGTACACGAAATTTTACATCAAAGTTCAAAGAACCTTAACCTGTCTAGCTATTTTGAAACTGAGGTTATGTCAAAAACGGAACCTAGTTTTAAAAACTTGAATGAAGTTTCACTTTGATCAGTTCAAATAAAAATCTTTCAAAACAAGACTTGCTACTGCCGAAAATCATTTAACAAATCAATTATAATAAATGTAGAGAGATAGAATGAACCGTGATTTATTCTGGAGCTCTCTAGTAATTGCAAAACATTTTATTCTAACGAGAAACAAGTAGAACACACTTATAAATATACAACTGCATAGACTCAGAAATCACACACATATTGTTTACAGCATTTTCAAATCCGAAATCACAATTGAAACACACAGTCGCTGTCAAATGTTTGATTCCAATATTTCTTCGTTCTTATATGAGCTGCGAAGAACACTCTAAGACCTTCCAAATTTTTTCATAGAATAATCTTCGTAGATTTTTCTGAATCTCGCCTGCTGCTTTTATTTTCATCACTATCGCCAAGGTTTATTCCCTTTTACACAATAATATTGTGAGATTATTCTCTATTGCCTTACAAACCATCTTTCCAACCTTAGTACTCTTTCGGCAGAGAAACAAAAAAAGTCCAAAATTTCCCTATAACAATACTTTCTCATAAATATTCATTTATCAGAGCTAAAAGCATAATTTTTAAAGACTGAATATCTAGATAAATCAATAATCTCAGCAAAGAATACTGTACACGAATCTTCGATTTTCTTCGTGATTTCATTTTCCCCTTACTTTATATCAATGAGAGAACTAGACTAAAGAAATAATTATACTCGTGTCATGCTGTATCCTAAATAAAAAGCAATCAAGTGTATGTACATGATCAGGGATCTTCAATTTTCTTTTTGAAAACTAGTGCTATTATACGACAAAAAGCGTAAATGTCTTTCAAATTTGCAATAAGAAATCGAAGGTGAAACTAAATACATTTATTGTGAAAAAGGGGAAACGAGAAAAGATTTAATATTCTCCGAGCAATTGATAGAGCTTATTTTGAAACGCATTGATATAAAATTCTTTGATATACTAAATGAAATTCACTCACACACGCAGTCTTTTCTCAGTTTCTTAATCTGTATTATTTATAATATATCTTTATTCTTGTAAATAAACTGTAGACAACGTGAATAACAATAGAATAATTTATCTCTGATATAGCTGTTTTAAATTTAAAGTAAGAACAATCTTCAATCTATATGAACTGAACCGCGAACTCAGTGGCGCAACAGCCCATGAGGGCCAAGGCTTACAGTGCCTATCTCAGTATACGTGACCTTAGGCACTGGAGTGCATGTGCAGATGTTTCGGTCAAGTGGTCAGTTTGACGCGAAACCCCCAGTGTTCAGTTTCCAAGCCAGCTTGGTACTCATTTATCGATTCACTGAAGGGATGAAAGACTGAGTCAACCTTGCCTAACCCTTTGAAGCGCGGAACACTACCACTCAGTCACTGGGCTTCCTTCGATCCATAGAGTTCTTTTTAATATCGATGCATTTGTCTTGTCTTTTCTTTAAATTTCTTAATTATATGAATGTTACCCTCATGTTTCAGGCAATGGTCTACGTAATCGGGTCCTAGTATTTCCTCTTCCAAAGGCATCCTCATTCCAAAAGTTTTATGAACAATCTAAAAAAAATTACAAACTTATTATTATTAAAATATTAAAACAAATGGAAGAACTATTTGTTTTCGAAAATATATTGAATTAAATAATAAAAATCCCATTTTTTTTTATTTGAAATTTTTTTTTCTTAGCGATTGATTCAATTTCATAACTTTTTTCAGTGGTTGCTAAAATTATTAAAATTTTGAGCAAATAGTACAGAATTGCATCTCAACAAAACGCAAGTAACAATACTAGTTTGAATATGTTGTGGAAAAACTGAGGCCACAAGTTTACACCAGCGACTCCTTTTGCAAGTCGTAAACAACAAAGGAACAGTAATAAAAGCTCTTAACGACTCGCTTGAATAGGAATTTCTTTCGTTCAGTCGTCTAAGGCATGTCTGGCGTAGCTACCGACCGGTAGGTTGGTGGTTCTAATAAACACTCCTGCCATAGTGAACAGCTTGTCGCCGAAGTGTTGACCTAGGAATTGAACACTAGATCGCAACGTATCCTAACGATACTGGTTGAGTAGGCATTCATTTCACAGAGAATCTAACAAAGACATTCTCAATAAATCACGGCTAGTGATTCAAAAAGGCAACGGCACACGAGTCAACTATACCCACCATCTTAACAAGATATTGCCCGCATCGTCAACGGAAAAACGTTCCAACGACACTCAAACTTACTTGAGATGCATAACAATTGCAGTAATTGGCTAGAAAAACAACCTTCTCTTAGTATCGTTCAGAAAGTCAAAACAGAGAAACAAATTTCTTCTCTAGGAAAGGGGTATGCAGTGGCGCCTTCTTCTGTGTAAGTCACGAACTACAATGGACAGGAATAAAAGCTCTTAACGACTGTCCCACTTAGGGATTTCTATCGTCTCAGTCGTCTAAGGCATGCAAGGCGTAGCTGTGGACCGGTAGGTAGGTGGTTCAAATAAACACCCCTGCCAAGGTATACAGCTTGTCGTCGAAAGTTGTACAATGCCATAAGTAATTCGAAAGCTATCTTATTGGAACAATTCCTAAATCAGATTTTTTTAAAAAAAATATCAAAGTATAAAATAAAATAAGTTTTCAAATAAGCATTAAAACCTCCGAATGATGAAAGTAGTTTATATATGATGGGAAAAAATACTTACCAAGAAGTTATTGTAAAGTAAAATTTATATATATATATAGGCAATACATTTTTTAGCTAACATATTGAATAGATTAAAATTTCATAAAAATGTAATGTAAGCAAAAAAAAAAAAAAAAAAAACCAGTGAAATCACCAGAACTTTGAATGCAAGCATGCAAACATACATGTATTGCATCTTACAGGTGCTAGATGTCAGTTTCAAAGAGTTCAACTGAGATGGACAAAAACTCGCTCCATATTACTACTTTTAGAAATGCCTGGCTGGATTTTGAGCTTTGCAACAACCGTAGCTTTATTTGGTTTTTAAAAAATTTGCTAGCAAAATTAATACTTTTTAAAAAAAAAATACTTGTGTTGTTATTTTATGAATTAAATATGTTTATGCATGACTATTTTTGATAATTACGATTTATTTAAGAGTTGTTATTTAATGCAATAAAAAGAAAACACTCCAATCTTACCATATTTTTTATGATTGTGTAATTAGCTTCTCTCTAAAATTAAATGGAAATTCCTTCACAGTTTAATTTTTAGTAAACGTTTTTATTACATATGTGCATAAAGGAAAGTTTAAAGAAATCTTTGAACAGATGTTGAAACTGATGGTTCTTTCGAAATTTTATCTCCAGTGTGACTTTTATATTCTGAATTGGCTGTGGGAGCAAGTGATCTGAAATTCAATTAGAATGGTGGGAAATTAAACAACTCACTATTATTAATTTTATGTATAATATATATAATTAAGATTTAAATTAATAAATTAAACTACACACAAAGTATTGAGAATATTCCATCTCGTGATAGATACACATTCGAGAACTTTTAGTGCTTCAAATTAGATAGCTTATCCACTACGCTTTAAGCAAGTTATTGCACAACAGGGTTAACGCGACTTTAAAATTTTTAAAAATACAAGAACAAGCCAATGGGATAGCGTATAGGGTTTGCATAAAAATGAAAAAATTCTCGGCAATGAAAATGCAGTCGAGGAGGCTTCTGTGGGTTTTTTTATTGTTAAAGGGGTAAAGGGGACGAAAACGGTTAAAAATCTTTTCTATGTATTTTTAAAAGTTTATTGGAATGTATTATTTATATTTTCCCATAACCAATTCTAAGTACTAAAGTCACAATCATTCTAAATAAAATCTCTCGGTTACTTACATACAACAAAATAAACGACAATAAAATGCTCCAAGAAAATAGAATTCCACAGGACATAGCTTGTATCCCTAAAAGTTTCCAGCCACCTCCTTTGAACAGACCATCAAGATCTCTGGTATAGTTTCTCATGTTATCTTTAACGGAAAACAAACCAATGGCCAGCATTCCCCATGCACCAGCGATGCCATGTACTGCAAAAGTGTTTGTCGGGTCATCAATATGTAATTTGTCAATCATTGGAATGGAAATCAGGACCAGAAACCCTGCAACCATGCCGATAACCAGAGCTTCCCATGGTCTTACTATAGTGCAACCTCCTGGAAAGGTAAAATAATAATAGTAATAATAAAATAACTTTAGCCTTTTTAGTCAGACTAAATCAATAACGTTAATGGAAAAAAAAAATAGAACTGCATTATACTTATTGTTAATCTTACTACTTGTGAAGAGCTCTCTAATGTTGATTTTCGTGACGTCCTCTTTACCACACTTTCTAAGAAAGACTGTGTTCCTGACCTTCTTAACCCTTTATCTACCACGCACTTTAAAATTGCATAAAACAACCATTTTTACGAATACTCTGACGATACTCAGCAGGAATATTCTTTTAAATTCATTCTTCCAAGATATATGGCAGCACGGGTTCTATGATGAGTATTTTAGTGGGGAAGTCGAATAGTTTTAGAGCAGAAGTTGCGTTTTCAGCTGACATTTTGATCGGATTGTGAAGATTGTCTTTTTTGTTCCGAAAAAGCAGTTAATGTCAAAAGGTAAGTATCTCATTTTTTTTGTATGTTAATGAAGACCCTAGAAAGGGATTCGACTATTTATTTTAAGTGAACAGTGTATGTAATTAATTTTATAGTTGAATATCTTTAATTAATTAATTAGCTTTAACGGATTAAGTTTCCGAAAGTTGAGTATTTTGTTTATGTATATCCTTTAATTTTCGATGTAGTAATTGAAAAAAAATATTGCATGAAAAAAACTGCAGTAAATCATAATACGGTAGATAAAGGGTTAAACAATTGATCCTTGAAATCATCAATAAAATTCTTCCAAAATGAAATCACAATCTATACCGATGGCAGTAAAATATATATATATATATGGGCAGGAAGTGGAACATGTTCAATCATACCGAGAGAAACACTCCATGAAACAACGTAATCCATCTTCCCATTTCGTTTTTCGAGGCGATTTAATTGCAATTGACATGAGACTAGAGAAAATAAAGAGCAAAAGTAACTACGAAGACTTCTGGATTCTGTCTGACAGTCGTAGTTTAATTCAGCACCTCAAAAACTGGGCCCACATAGGAGATAAAATCAGTTTATCTATCCTACGAAAAGTCATCTCCGACCATCACAAAGTACATTTTCAATGAATCCTGTCCCATATCAATATCTACGGAAATGAATTGGCTGACACTCTTGCAAAGGAGGGACTAGACCTTCTTGTCCTTTCCACCTCAGATCTCACATATTCAAAAATTATTTTCTAAGCAAAAGTCCCAAAATAAAGAAAAATGGTTGAAACCTCCATTTCATAAATGGTATAAAGGACAGGGATTTCTTTATCTCTTCCTTGTGACAGACAGTCCAACACTTGCCTGTCCCGACTTGCCAGTGGGCACTTAAAAAGTCTCGCTTTTTCTGGAGACAATAAGATGTTTCCTTTTTGCCCTAAATGCCAGCTAGAACAGGCTTCACCTCAGCACATCTTGGAATGGACTGGGAAGATATCCATGATAACCCACTTATATAGTTTCGGACTTCTATAAAGTCAACGATTTCACTGCTCTGGTCTGACTTCGTCTGACGAGACGGGAGATAAGTAACAACAACATAAAATAAATTTTATTTACTGGTAATATCTTAAGGTATCCGACTACTTGCTACAACTTTTTTTTAAAAAAAAATAGATACATGGAGATTTTTGTGGTTTTTAGATTTATTTAGTACACTTTAAGAAAATAAGGCTAAAATTAAGAAGAGAAAAATAAATGATTACTACTAAAATGGGAAAAAATAGGTAAAAATTGACAAAAAATTACATAAACGGAGCCCGTTCTGTACAAATAGCAAATGAACAAATTCTCAATTTTTCAATTTTCATGTATTACTTTGTTATTCTTTTTTTAAGTGACCTTCAGGATTAGAGATATTTTAATTTTTTTACAAAAACTAAAGCACTTT
>BMAV01020951.1:12006-24497 GCA_019973955.1 Trichonephila inaurata madagascariensis | reverse complement strand
ATCATTATTTTTATCACGCCCCCCCTTATACAATAATAATGTATTGAATGTAATAATAATGCACTTTGACGCTAAAGCTACAAAACGATCTTAATTATAAACCGTAAAAATTAATAAGATAAGTATATTAAATTTTATTTATGTAACTTTTAAGTAATATATATTTCATTTTTTTTTTTCTCGAATTTTTGAATTGGAACAGATTGTAAAATGCGGTGGCTGCTTTCAAGACAAAATATAGATCTCAGCCAAATATAGAAAATGTATTCAGAGTGTCAATTTCTAATCGTAAACCTTCCTTTGAAAAACTATCCTCTGCAAGACAAGCCCATGAAAGTCGCTAATACTTATTTAACTTGCTCTTAATTTAGTATTAATAAATTAGTTATAAAATACCTTGTGCAGCACTAATACATTAAAATTATACTGTCTGAAGTACCCGCTCTTCGAACGAGTTCATTTCTTAAAAAACTAAAACATACTTGATAAATAGCTGAATTGTCAGGAGAGTAAACCCAAATGCGCGACAATGTTTACGAAAATGTAAAATGATATTTTAAAATGAATGCTCATATTATAATCAGTTTTAAGCGAACTGTAATTTTAAGCCTCACAAAATTAGCATTTAGAATTAATGCTAAACAATGAAAAATAATATAAAATTCCAATGAAGAATAATTGTGTTATTTTTAATATTTAAAGCTAGAAGACTTCAAATTGTCTTATCCCTTTGGCAGACACACACTCGATACTAGCGTTAATGGTCACGCGGGGTGATTGAGTCACCCCAATCCTTTTTTTTATAATTATTTTATTGTACATGATACAAATCGTGATTCCAGTGAATAATTTAACTAAGAGAAAGTAAACTTACCTACTTTCAAGAACTTTTCAATTTTTCTTTGGTAACAAATAAACAGTTTTGCCAGAATTACGATTTTGTGATCTATGTGTCCCGCGCGACCACTTCCGGGTTAAAAGTGTATTCATTATGATAATATTATTATATTATTTTAATTATGTTAATTATATTATGTTAATTAAAAATTGTTAAAAACGTTTTTCATTATGCTTTATATGTTTGAGAATACTCATAAAAATAAGTCTTGGCCAAGTAATCCTTCAAAGTGCTCTCCGTGGTTTTCCAAATATCATAAAACTTTTTTGCATGGAAAAAAGCGCAACAGAGAAATACATAACTTACAACTTACCTAAATGAGAAACAAAAACATAAGAGAGGGGTCATAATTAACTGTTCTAAAAACTTAGAAGTTCAAACAGATTATCAGCAAAAACAAATTACATCCATAATGTGAGTAGTATTTCAAAAATAATCACTGTGATGAATTTTTATGTTCATAAATTTTTTCGATTCTGGGTCTGAGATTTGTTTTTTCTCTGAAAGAGTAGTAAAAATCACTCATCATGAGATTACAGCAATTCAAATAAAAGTTTTTTTATTTGGTTTTTTGGAACAAAGATAGCTAATTAGGTATTGAAGAAGTTTTTATTTTTGAGAGATGACTTATATCGCCTGTAAATTATATCAGAGTAAAAGAGCATTTTTTATTATGTCTGAGAGTATTTTGTTTTAATTCATTCCAGAGAGTAAATTAATTATTTTTTAAATCCTTTACTTTCGATATGCCCCCGCCCCCCGTGTCGGGGGGGGGCCCCCCCCCCCCCACAGTTTGAGAAACACTGTGTTATATGAAATTGCTTAAAGAAACAGTGATTATATTCACATAAAGAACTGTAAATTTTGTAATAAAACGGTGATTGATACATCTGAAGGTTAAAGCACTTCTACTGTTATACAGAACATACACGAAAAATTTCAGCAAATTATTTTAAATCTCTTTGAGCAATCGCTGTCTCGTTTGAGTTTTTCGAAAAAAAAACACATTTCGAGTAAAACGCATTTTAAAGTTTGACATCTTATATAATGTTGCGGCTTTTGCTTTTACTAAAACACTTGTAGTTTTAGTTCTAGTGAATGGAAAATAAAAAACTTGGTATTTTTATAAAGAGATATAATAAGATTGTCTATAAAATAAAATCATAAAAGAAATTTGTCAATTTTTAAGAAAAATCATGATTTTAGGGCAGTCGGTTACCTTAACAAGGAGGATTTAACAATGTAACGATTTCAATGATTAAAAACTAAGGGTAGCAGTAAAAACAAATGAAAGAGAGAACATGTTTAAAAACAATATTTGTCAAAGAACTTTCAAAATAATGATGGATTCTCAATAAAGGGTTTATTTTTCCTTATTTGATAACATCCAACTTTTGAAATGTTTTTTCTTCGCAGATTTTTACACTAATAGGATTTCAGAAATTCTCTTATTGCCATTATTAAATTTGATATTGCCATTCCGAATTCCATCACCAATTTATATATGTCACAATCTTTATTCAAAGTCTGGGCAAAAATAGATACCTATCGTTAAAGCACAACATTTTAAATCTTAAATCTACCGATTGATTCAAAATTAGTATCACCAAATTTAAAAGCATATAACTATTTATGAGGAATTTTAAGGTATCCGACTACGTTCGTGATCGTGATTTTGCAAAAGCGTTCAAATGGATAATATTTATGATATTTAGTGTCACTTAGATTAGAAAATGTATATAAAATTGTTTTATATAAGAATAGTATTACAATAAATATTATTTAAGTACAATATTCCGACAAAAAATGAACATAGAATGACCCAATTTCAAAATATTCTCCTTTTGTGAAAAATTATTCTATTATAATAATATTTTGCCCGTACATAGCTCAGACTTCTATATAGAGGCTCAAATAGAATTTTTGAAATGTATACCTTAAAAGTGGGTTTATCCATGTTTTACGACAACAGAGGGGAGAAATTTAAGAAAAAAACGCCAATAATTATTTCAATGGGTTGTAACTCTGAAAATAATGTGAATTTTTCAAAAATCATAGCTGAGCCTCTGCACAGAGGTCTGAGCTATAAACAGGCAAAATATTATTATAATAGAAGCATTTTTCACAAAAGGAGAACATTTTGAAAAAAGGTTATTCTAAGTTAATTTTTTGCCGAAATATTGTATTTAAATAAATTTTTTTGTCAAAATGTCGTTAAAACAATTTTATACATGTATTCTAATCTAAGTGACACTAATTATCTTGAAAATTATCCATTTATGCACTTTTTTAAAATCACGGTTTCGAACGTAGTCGGATTCCTTAATCCTTTTATAACTGGTTTTATTTTAAAAATGAAGCGTTTGAATTAGTAATCTAACCATTTTTATCAATATTAGTAAATTATGGTACTGAAATTTCTGTAACAAGAAAATTTACTGAATTAAATTAAATCAAATATGTATAAAATTCGATACTTTACCTGAAATTGCTACGAGAGACCCCATAACTGAGTTCATTAGAATTGGGACATCATGAATACCATCTTTTGCATAAACACTGAAACACGAAATATATATATATAACTCAGAGTTTCTCAAACTGTAAGGTGCGCCTCCCTAGGAAAGTGTTATATCCTGTCGAGAGGGGCGCGAGCATTTTAAAAAACCGAAAATAAAAGATTTAAAATAAGTATTAATTTACTGAAAGAAATCAAAACAAAATAATATTCTGACACAAAAATTAAACACACATCTACACTGATATAATATACTTATAAGTGTATACTAATACTGCTCAATACTTTTGATAATTTGTCAGTACTAAATTAAAAGCAAGTTTAATAATTATTTGTTACTCCCATGGACTTGTCATATACAATATTTAGCACTTATCTTGATAACTTGTACAGTTTATAATTAAAGTCGTATTGTAGCTTTACGTCAAAGTACATTATTATTACATTCAATTCATTATTACAGTATGGGGAGGCGATGGAAATTATGATTGAAAATTCGGTCACAAATATTGAAAGTTTGAGAAGCACTGATAAAACTTATATTAGAAATGATATTTTAATACACATGAACATTTGATTATACATCTAAAATCGTCCCTTTGGGGTGACGTGGGAGGTACCAAATCTGGTATTCTCGTCGCTTGACCTAGGACCAAAATGACGAGATGCAACACGCATAACCCTAGAGTAACTTCAAAATACAATTTTAATGAATACTTATTCACTCAATTCAAAAGACTGAATTTTACAGTATATCAGAAAAAAATTGATTATTTATCGATGAAAGCAGATTTGCTGGATTAGGTAGACTTCGATACATATTTTGAATCCAAATAGTCAGACGTAATAATATTAATAAAAAATCAATGAATATATACAATATGTAATAATGACAACACTATCATTTATATAATTTAATATAAAGTTATTTGAAACATTCGTACATCCAACTCTTATTTTACACGGTAGAAACGTTTCTTAGAAAACCATGAAAAAAAAAATAAATAAATAAAAATCGCGACATGGTAAGTTTGGGGATATGTTCTACAATTATAAAAATCGTGTAAGATGAAAAATTTCTAAATATTTTCCCAAGAAACCACGCAAAAAATAATAATAAAATGCATGTTATATATTTATAAAACAAAAACAATTCATTTTTATTACTGAAAAAAAAAAAACTAAAATTAGAGTACAATGAAAAAATTTATTCTATAAGTATATACAACATATAAAAATTCAAGTTGAAATTAGGCGTAAGATTATGAACTATATATACCAACTATTTATCGCTGCTTGATAACAAGCGTGAATGTTTCTTACGAACTGGATCAAAAATGCTATCATCAGTAGATGAGTTAGAGTCTAGCTCAACTGCTAGTTTTGATTCAAATGAAGAAATTTGATAGTTATTAAGGTATCCGACTACGTTAGGAACCGTGATTTTAAAAAGGCGCATAAATGGATAATTTTCATGATATTTAGATTAGAATACATGTACAAAATTATTTTAAGGACATTTTGACAAAAAAGTTATTTAAATACAAGATTTCGGCAAAAAAATTAACTTAGAATAACTTTTTTTCAAAATGTTCTCCTTTTGGGAAAAATGCTTCTTTTACAATAATATTTTGCCTATATATAGCTCAGACCTCTGTACAGAGGCTCAACTATGATTTATGAAAAATTTACATTATTTTCAGAGTTACAACCCATTGAAATAATGATCGGCGTTTTTTTCTTAAAATTTCTCCCCTCTGTTGTCGTAAAACATAGATAAACCCACTTCTAAGTTATATATTTCAAAAATTCTAGTTGAGCCTCTGTACAGAGGTCTGATCTATATACAGGCAAAATAGTATTATAATAGAAGCATTTTTCTCAAAAGGAGAATATTTTGAAAATGGGTCATTCTATGTTCCTTTTTTGTCAAAATATTGTACTTAAATAACTTTTATTGTAATACTATTCTTGAAACAATTTTATATATATTTTCTAATCTAAGTGACACTAAATATCATAAATATTATCCATTTATACGCTTTTGCAAAATCACGGTTCCGAACGTATTCGGATACCTTAACGGGCTTTGATGCTTTTTTTTTGTTGTAGCAAAATCTGTTATTAGATGCTGCTTTTTGTGATTTCTGAAATTAAATATATACTTTTGAATATCCAGCTACAGAAAAGTTATGATTACGTTGACATACTTGTAGCAAATTTCAAGCGAACTAAATCAGTTGTTAGTAGCTGAACTTCACCTTCGATCTAGTCATTATAGACTTCTGTATTACCATAAACTGTTACAAATTGGATTAAATCTTCCTCATCCAAAAAGCACGAATCTCCAAATTCTTTTAAAATTCGTGATAAAACACAAAGTTCGTGTAAAAAAAAAAAAAAAAAAAGAAGAAGAAAAACACGTTAAATTTGTTCACCGTGTTATTTCAAAATCGTATAAAAAAGGAGTTGGGTGTATATATGATAAAAATAACGCTATTTGTTACCAAAATCGCTTAGAAAATGTGACGAATAATTTGGCTTTTACTCTCAGCTTAGGACTTTAATCAATACTTCCATTTTGGTTGACAGCTATGACATTAGTATTAAATTGCTCTAACTTCGTTTCTGTTTAACGCTGAGACAAAACAAAAACAGTTTTGAGAAAACTATAATGATTTAGTTTTTAATATGGGACAGTACAAATAAGTTGGGTTTAGTCGAAAATCCTGTTGTGAGAATAATTAGTCATTTTTTAACTAAAATGAAGTGAAATTCGAATACTTACCTGAATAGCATTCCTATCAATCCCCCTCCCGATGACGCTAAAATCGTAGTAACCGATGCCCTGAGAAAAATAAATATTGAATATTTGAAGATTGATCTGAATATACAAAAGTCTCAGATTAAACTATTAAAAATATTCAATACAAAAATTTTATTAATATTAATCTATCAAGTGATTTTTAAATCCTAATCTTAAACGCATAACTTTCGAATTGAAAATTTAACTGAAATGCGAAAGTTTTGGTTTTACTAGCTACATAGCCCGCCGCTACATGGTCTTTTTCACAAATTGAATGGCAATATTACACAAATTTGATGAACTATTTACTGTGGAACTTTATAATATGCAAACGTTTTTTTCGAAACGAAAAGCTGCAATGAAAGATTTTCGAACCCTAGAATCTTGTACCACATAGTGTAAACAAAATTTGTTTATATTTCCGACCCCCAACATTCTCACATGATTTTAAGTGTAGAGAAAAGCGAAAATTTCTAGGTCATTTTTCTGTTCTATGTGGGTAGTGGATAGAGCCTCTCTATAGCCACATATAAAATCTTTCCAAAAACCTAAATAAAACTTTTTTTTTTAAATTGAAAATTTGTTTAATTCATTCAGATGAGAGAAAAGTATACTTAAGACATGTCGAAATTTTTTCAAAGATCAGAAACTTTATAGTAATCAAAATACAATTTGTAGATTTACACCGAGAAACACTGTTTTTAATTATCCATCAGGGAACATGAAATGCAAAAAAAGGTATCGTCCTGCCATCTGTATTGAATTTTATGCGTTTTAGCTTCAATTAACTTATGTGGATGAACTAAATATCCATCACCCGCTTGGAGAAATTTTTTTTTAATATGTGGCTAGACGTATTAGCCACTCCCCTCTAAAGGGTTAATCAAAAATATTCCATTATGTTCTTTTAATATAAATTTTAACGAACAGAAAAAAAATCAGTCTGAATTTTTCAATCGTTTGTTCTATTAAGTATGCATTGCTTTAATGAATAAAGTTGCCAATTAAAATATTATGCTATTTGAATAACGTTACTTTTTTTGCCATCGACCTCTAATTTTGTTAAAAAGATCTTTTGAATTCATCGTATCATGTATTTAACCGATACGTGATTTTTAAGAAAAGTTTTTTACAAAAGGAATTTATTGTACCAAAAATTTATAATCATAGTTAAAACTTTTTTCTGAATACAAAAATTAGTGAATGATGAATAAATAATGATAATAACATAAAAAAATCAACAATGCATTTTTTAAAATTTTATGAAAATAAATACATCACTATGATTAAATTAATTGGAACCTAAGGTAACTACAAATGATCTAGATTTCTAATAAAAATAACTATAATAATTATGTAAAATCTTTTTTTTATTACCTTGAAGAATATTTCCATTTATCGTCTACTATGCCTGTTGTACTTCCTGCACTAAAGCCTAACCATCCCCACCTGTTAAAGTACACATACATAAACAAGTTTATAAATTTCTCAGAATATTAATGTCCTTATATAGGGTGTCCGAAAAGTATGGTCCCACTTTCAAAAATGAATGAAATTGAACAAAGATTTTCGCTTACAGTTTTTATTTCATAATTATTATTACACATACTAATTTTATGCTTTATATTATATTAAAAATTAAATAATTACATAATATATATTAAAATTAACAATGAATATCAATTAATGAGTGTTGATAACCTGCAATATTCCAACAACTACGAGTTCGTTTAATGAATTTCATCGAACAGCAAACGTTTAAAAAGGCAGTCAAAAAGTAAAATAAAGTTGAAGTGCGTGATTTTGCATCAATAATTAGGAGAACAATCCTCATATTATTTAAAAAAATATCCTGGTACTCAACAATAATATTAGAAATATCCATACTCAAAAATAGCTCAAAATACAAGAGAAGACTGAATCAGCTGGTTTGAAGAATGATTGCGATGAAAATGGTTACATTTTTAAAGAGATCGAATTTTTTTTTTAAAATCGTCTGAAATTAATAGGGTTATGACTGAAAAAAAAAACTATAAATACAGTCATACCCCGCTTAACGCTGTTTCGCTTAGCACTGTTTCGGTTTAACGCTCTTTTATTTGAATTGTGGGATTCGCCAAAATTGCACGCAGCGTTAGGCCTTCCGATATCCGAAGCAGTTTATCTGTGTTTCTTCTTTCTTGTGATGTTATACGAACGTATTTTTATCGTTTCAAATAATTGTTGACGTTATTGTAAGTAAAAATTTTGTATAATATAATGATTTATGTGGTGACAAATATTATGATTTTTGGTTTTTATCATGACTGATAATAAACAACACGAAAATAAAGCAACAAGAAAAAGCATTTCACTAGAAATTAGAATGTAAGTGATTAGAAGATCAAATACTGTTGAACGTCAATCTCAAAATTAGTGTTGCATTGAATTTGGCAACTTCAACAATAAGGACCATTCTTAAGAATAAAGAAAAAATATTGTCACTGGCAATTGCAACCACTACAAGCTCTGCAACTGGAATTACACATTCTAAAAATAATATAATAGAGAAAATGGAAAAACGACTTTCTATATGAATTGACGACGAAACTGAACGCAATATGCCATTAAGCCAATCTACCTTCTTGATAAAAAGGCAGAAAATTAGAATTACAGAAGAGACAATGATCTTAAATATAAACATACTGACTGAGAATTTTATTTATTTTTATATGTATATTCGTTAATCATGTTTCTATATTTGTAAGAAATAAATTTTTATTTAATTGTTATAAAAAACATAATAAATTTAACGGTAAAATACCTGACCAATTTTCTACCCTGCTTCCCCTAACCCCATTATTTATAGGATAAGATAACTTTTTTTTAACACTGTTTCATATTACCCTCAACTTTGATGGAACGTATACCCCACGTTAAGCGGGGTCTTACTGTATTAAAGATAACATACGTCATCACCATGGAAACCACATCACCACACGATAAAAATATCGAGATAACCATATTGTAATGTTATCGCCCATCTTGTTGAACATAGACAATAACTTGGCACGTACCACTCATACATCAAATCAGCATCAAAATTAAGAAATAAGTTTTATTACCATAACATAAACAGTCCTAGTAATGCATTTGTAGGATTTCCAAGAGGTAATAGTTGTGTTCCCTTATCATAGCGACCAGTTCGGGGACCTAGGAGGGCAGCTGCCACCAGACCACAACACCCACCTACCAAATGGACGGTTCCCGAACCACCTACGTCCACTGCTCCCAGGATAGCCAAGAACCCATTGTCTCTCCACATCCAACCAGCTGGGATGCTATAAACAAAAATCACTAGAACGGTTACCATACAGTAACTGGTGAACTTGCACCGCTCTGCCATGGCGCCTGAGATGAGAGTGGTTGCAGTTGTAGCATACGCCAACTAGAATAAGGGGAAAAAATAAGGAAATATTGAAACTTTATTCTTTAAATTAAAATGGCGATAAAATTTGTTTGTAATAATGAGCTAAATATTTAGTTTTTATCATGAATCTCTTTAAAATTATACAAATCAAAATCTGCTGCATGATTTTCGAGAATAATGTCTATTTTTATTTATCACTTAAAGTATCCGACTACGTTCGGAATCGTGATTTTAAAAAAGAGCATAAATGGATAAAAAAAAATTATTTAAATACATTTGGGCAAAAAATTAACTTAGAATATCCTTTTTTCAAAATGTTCTCCTTTTGTGAAAAATGCTTCTATTATGATAATATTTTGCCTGTATATAGCTCAGATCGCTGTACAGAGGCTCAACTATGATTTTTGAAACATTCACATTATTTTCAGAGTTACAACCCATTGAAATAATTATCGGCGTTTTTTTCTTAGAATTTCTTCCCTCTGTTGTCTCAAAACATGGATCACACACACACACAATCAACTTCTAAGTTATATATTTCAAAAATTCTAATGAGCCTCTGTACAGAGGTCTGAGCTATATACAGGCAAAATATTATTATAATAGAAGCATTTTTCACAAAAGGAGAATATTTTGAAAATGGTTCATTCTATGTTCATTTTTTTGTCAAAATATTGTACCTAAGTAATTTTTTCTTGTAATACTATTCTTAAAACAATTTTGTATACATTTTCTATTATAAGTGACACTAAATATCGTAAATATTATCCATTTATACGCTTTTGCAAAATCACGGTTCCAAACGTAGTCGGATACCATAAGTCTTAAAATTGTTGTCGCACAGCATATTTAAGTATAAAATTAAGACCATCAAAACGATCAACCTCTTATTTTAAAAACAAATTTTATTTGAATTGGTAAAATTAAATAAAACGCAAATAATGTATAAAAAACCAGAACAATGTTCCAAGTTATGACAAAGTAAAATATTCTTATATCCTCTATAAAATAAATAATAAATAAAACCAAAGTTGCCATTGTATACAAGTATAAATGCAATGAGAAATGTAAAAGTTTACATATGTCACGTTCACTGCAATGGACTAAATTCATATAAGGTCTTAGTCACATGATAATGATAACGATAACAACGTGTTTTTATCCAATCAGTTCAAAAACTCATGTAACGTCATAGTCACACAAAGCAACCATGTGTTACCAGCTAATCAGTTCATGCACTTCAATGTTGCCCTCTTTCACACTTTATAGAAACTTTTTCTTAACAAATACAAATTTGTGATCAATAATGTACAGGTAGACAAAATACATTTTATTTAAAAGTGCATGCAAAAAATAATTTTGATCTTTTGAAGAAATTAATTTTTTATAGCATTTAAAGATTTTTACTCAATTATAAAATTTTAAAGTTTACCTAAGTTTTACAAATAAGACAACAAGTACAATTAGTTAAATTTCTGTTTGGAATTCAGTGGAAAACATGCGTTTATCTTTATTATGTGACCGTCATGAATTGAGCCTATTAATTAAAGCGATCCGGGTTTTATGACCACGTGTTGGACAATCAATCAAATTACTATCCAATCCTAATATTATAACCTTTTACACAAAGGTAGAACATAACTCCATCGTTTTTTTCCGGTAAAGATTGTAAATATGCCATCTCGGTGGTCTCTATTCCCATTCCCAGAGGAAATGATACACAGCAGTTTATTAGAGTAGCATAAAAAAACTAAAAAAAATTGTGCATAAAATTCTTACCGTCCTTGAAGGTTTAGCTGAAAAATACCTTCTTGTATAAATATAAAGAACTTTATTATTTATATATTACAACAGTATATATATACATAATACTGTCATACAATATATAATATATATACTGTGTTACTATACACCCAATTCTATTTTTAAATGAACTTGTGCACGATTTGGATTCAATGTGATGTAGAAAAAAACTAATTCTCTTTTTGCACGACTTCTTTTGATTTAATACAATCGATCCAAAATCTAAGAAGAAAATTTTGTTATACTTTTATTTTTATAACTTCTATACTGGATGCGAGGAATGTAATTTGATATCCATTTGTGAGAATTCCCCGAATTTTATATCTTTGCTATGGAATTTTGTCTGCTTTTCGAATATCAAGATATCGATCTCTCAGTACCAAATATGGCAATTAAGGTAGTTAAAATAACCATACAGAGATTACAGAAAAAATTTCATAAATGGATCATAAAGATAACCAAGATATTTTTAAGGATAGCAGTATTACTGAAGTCTTAAGCAAACGTATTCATGTATTGTTAATGAGTGTTTGAGTTTATGGCGTTAGTGCCTATTACGGCTACACAGCACCCAACATGCATTTAGGGTTAGTGACAGAAAATAAAAAAAATTGTGTGTAATTTATATCACAAGGTGATTTATATAAATATGTACTGTTTCAATGCACTATAAATCAACAGAATGTATAGTTGTAACAGAATTGTATGTGATTATTTTAAGTTTGTTTAGAGACAGCCACCAGTGGCGTAATTTAGAACATTAAGGCCCTCTGAAAAGCCAGGGCTTAGGCCCCAAATCAAATCTTACTGAGGATTTCAAAACCATAACATCAGGCTTTGCGTCCCCCCAGAATTCTGGGCCTCCCCGCGTTGCCTAGGTTGCGGGGGTGTACGTTACGCCACTGACAGTCACATACGTTCTATGAGTGAACCCTTAGTCCCCTGACACACATTGAGTCGGTAATCGATTTCCGTCTAAACGCGTGTTAAAGTATCTGAATCAAGTCCACCAAAATAGCGACTGTGATATGCTGTTTCAGCTCCGTAGATCAACAAG
>BMAV01020950.1:57388-76444 GCA_019973955.1 Trichonephila inaurata madagascariensis | reverse complement strand
ACACTTTGGCTGAGTGAGACGTTTATACACGCCGGTGGCCCTTAAAAGGTTTAAATCGCATTCTAGATTTAGCATCAAATTATAGTATAATTGAATTCAATACATTGTTGTTGTATGGATGGGGGCTCGATGAAAATTATGATTAAATATTGGGTATTAAATTGAAAGTTTGAGAAGAACTGGGCTACGACGTTCGCTCGGAAATCACTCAATAGATTATATCGCAGAACATTTAAAAAAAGAACAATTTTTAATTTGTTCTTAAGAAATCAAGTTTTTTATTATCATAAAGACCAAATAACATATTTCTACAAACCATTGTTTCAAAGAAGTAAAGAATACATAAGGGTATTCTTCTAAAAGGCATTCATCTTGTCAGGCCTTCATGTAGTATGAAGTATTCCCTCAACACTTCTCAGCAGTTTTGAATCATAGAAAGAGTCCTCCCTAAGAACAGTAGAACGAATTAGAGAAACAGTAAGTTCTTCCAAAAGGCAAGCTTTCAAACTTTTCCGGGCTTCGTACTTTCAAATTTGAATGGGATTTTTATTGAATTCACTCCGAACGCAAGAGACGTTAAATTTTGTTTCCTTCTCGACCCCTTGCTTCAATGGTTTCGTTTCCTGCTTTTTTGCGTAAAGATTGGATTTTCTCGACTTTCTTGGATACCGGTCCTCCTTGAATGATATTTTTTTTAACTTTTATTTTTTTTTTCTACTTTCACTCTAAAGAATGCTTTTTTCCAGCTCTATTTCTTTTGGCATTTTATAGCTCTCACTCTTAGAGAATTTCCTCGTTGAAAAAATTCCAAAGCTAAAACTATTTACTTGAGAGAGCTCAATACCCATAACATTTACAAATTTAATATTTTTTTTAAAGATAACTAAAATATTTTCTTTTAGTATAAAAATTATTCACTATGCATTGAAAAATTTAGTTTAAACATGTAATTAGAAATATAAATTCTTGATGTTTATTACTTTCTTTTTTCTATGCTCTTCAAATATCAAAATCTAATCTAAGTGATCCAATATTCTATCAGAACTTTCATCGCCCCCCTTCATACAATAACAGTGCATTGAATTCAATAATAATACGCTTTGACATAAACTACAATACGGTTTTAACCTGTTAAGTGCCACCGGCGTATATAAACGTCTCGCTCAACTAAAGCATTAATCTTTTGGACGATATTTTCGTACATTTTCTGTGCACTTCTATCCATAAAATTATTCCGAAGGTCTTGGAATGCAATAAAAGGACCTTGACAGTGTTTGCAAAGCATTTACTTATTTCAGAGAAGGTTTTTTACTTATTTATTCCTTTTCCTCCCTCCTTCCTCCAATACATCACATATGTGTGCCTACGTAAAAAACGGAGGCTTAGGGAACCGAATCATTTAACTTTTAATCGGCAGTTAATCAATTCATTGTAAACAGTATAAATTATTAAGATAATTGTTAATTTTTGAACATAATTTTATATATAAGAAGCCCACATGGGGTCAATGGAGATTTTATTAAACTTGTTCTTAACTTAGTGCTAAATTAATTGTAAAATACATTGAGCAGTACTGATACATTTATAAATGTGTTATATCAGTGTAAATGTGTATTTTACTTTTTATGTCAGAAAGGTTTTTCTTAGTTACTTTCAGTAAATTAATAATTTTTTAAAATAAACTTTTGTTTTCGACTTTTCAATATGCTCGCGCCCCCCCCTCTTAGAGTTATCACGCCCCCTTGGGGAGTACACCCCACAGTTTGAAAAACGCTGGTTTAGAGATACAAATAGTTCCTTTCCGGAAAACTACTTCCCCCGAATTCAGCCTTTATTGAGAAAAAAATCTTAATTAACAATTTTGTTGGACCTCTCGTAATTTTGCTTCCCCTGTCCTAACTTCTGCATCAGGCCAACTGAGCCAGTGCTTTAATTGCCCCGGACGTGTATATAAGGCTTACAGAAGTACTATCTTTTCTGAGAACTGTTATCCATAAAATTATTCCGAGGAATTCGGAATGCAATAAAATGAAATTGACAGGGTTTGTGAAGTATATTTCCGAGGATATACACATTTATTAATTTTATACCCCCTCCCTTCCCCAATACACTACATACATAAACCTATGTGTTAAATGGTGGCATTGGGGAACGAATCGGGTAATTTTTTTATCCATATAAGAGAGAGGTAAGAGTTAATTTTTTCATATAAATTTAAGCTCATGGGATTACTGGTAATTAATAAATTTGTTCTTGCTCTATTGTTAATTTAATTATAAAAAACATTGCTCTGTAATAATATACTTGTAAGTGTATTATATCGGTGTAAATGTCTACTTCAATTATTTATTGTCGGAATTAGTTTGTTTGTTTACTTTCAGCATCTTTATAATTTTTTAAAATAATCTTTTGTTTTCGACTTTTCAACTTGCTCTTGCTCCCCTCGTTGAGTTATTACGCCCTCTCTAAGGGGTGCCCCACAGTTTGAGAAACACTGATCTAATCAATGTATTTTCAAAGGTAACAAGAAATAAGTTTAGTAATAAAAATGCAAGGAATTCTCTGAAGTAATGAACTACTTCCAATCTAAAATAGCTTTTAAATATCAAAAAATTCAAACTTCTAGTCGAGATATAAATTCAGTAAAAAAAAAGTTAATAAAAAAAAAAATAAAAAAAAAATAAAATAAAATAAAAAGAAATATATTTTTATAAGTACTTTATATGTGACATCAGATATTTTGCCAGCATGTAAGAGCCAATACCTATACATAAATGTGAAGATCAAATTCTTGAAAAAGAACCAAGCCTATTGATGCATTAAAAGAGGAGAAATATTTCATATTCAGCGTAAAAAGTAGAATTTTTTTTTGTTTCTTTATAGTATAGCTTTCGATATAAAAATTCTGTTTACATAAATTTAAATTTTATCTTTTGTTTTGTGGTATAGGAAGAATTTATACAACATTCTATTATTTTTACTGGTTTGTTTGAGTTTGAATTTTTTTTTTAAGTAAAGGAACTGAGCAGATTTTATATAGTAAAATATTCGAAGAAAAATGCTCTGTAAAAATATGTTTAAGTTTACATTTCTTAGGAATTTGCTTTTTTGTAGTTTATGTAATAGTAAAAGAATAAAGTAGTTTCTTGGGACATCTCTTATTTCTTAAAGATAAATTATACCGTATGACCTACAAATAAATTAGGTAAAATCAAACAAATGAAAATTGGGCATATTTTAATATTTAACTGAAATATTTTTAAAAATTCTTCATATTTATATCATGGTTTCCAAATAGTGTTTTCAATGTTTGAATCGTTATTTTAAGTGCTAAGCAATACGAGTTACTTTAAGAATCAAGTATTTGGCTTGAAAATTTTATTTTTATGTGTCTGTTGCTTACGATATTAGGTTCTGTGGATTTCATTCTTAATGTACGCATATAGAAACGTACGTATGTTTCTTAAATGGTTGTTCATGTAATATTTATTAGCTCAAATCAGAGAAAGAGTTCTTCAATTGTCATTGCATAATAGGAAATGAAGTCAGATCATGTTAAGCTCAATTAGAAAGATAATAATAAAGGCTCCTCTATGCACTAAGTGACCTATGCAGTATAAATTTACATTATTTTATAAAAATTAAATTAAAAATTTTTGTCATAAAAAATGTGTTGTGTCGTTGTTGTGGCTAATGCCACCTGTCTGACGTAGTCAGAACGAGGCCCACGAAATTCATCGTGACAAGGGCCTAGAAGTAGCCTGTCGCTAGCCTAGGCCTTGAGCACCATAGAGGTGACAGTACGAATTAGCTCGGTGAAATTCCCCGAAGGGACGATAGATGGCGACACCACCTTCCACAATTTTGCCATACAATTTTTCTTTGTAGTTCTAAGTAGGAATTGACTTAATTTTTTTTTATATTACTTGTTTTTCTCGGTTGACCATTGCCAACCTTTCTTAAAGCTCTATCTAACATTTGGGTAACTTTCCAAGCTCTTGAAACTACACTTTTACTCAATAGCAAGCTCTAACACAACACTCGTCAAACTACTAGCTTCTTCAAGCGTTTCGATCATTCCATCAAATGTAAAGACATTCTGATGTTGTTTTTTTTTTGTAGCCATGATGACTGTACGATTTGACTTTCACATGTAGATAATGCCTGCAAATGCGTCCTTCCTCCTCATCTTTAAGTTACCTTGGAAATAAACGCGCGCATCGTCCATATCTCGAAACTACACTGTTGTAAACTCCAAATTCTTGAGGTAAACTCTACACTACACACCTTTTCAACCTTAATGGTTCTTCTATCACGTCTAAATGCATCGTGATGAATTCTTGTAGCAATTATGAACATGCAAGTTCTCTTTCTCTTGCACATAATGTAATTAAATGCATCATTCCTCCTTTTTAAATTGATTCTGAGTGAGTGCGCTGTAAGCCAGTGTTTCTCAAACTGTGGGGCGTGCCCATCTAGGGGGGGGGTGATAACTCTACGAGGGAGGCTCGAGCATATTAAAAAGTCGAAAACAAATAGTATTTAAAAAAATTATTAATTCACTGAAATAAACAAGCAAAATATATTCTGACATAATAAAAAAATAAAATATACCTTTACACTGATATAATACACTTATAAGTGCATCAGTACTGCATAATGTATTTTATAAGTAATATAACAGTACTAAGTTAAGAACAAAATAACTACCAATAAGCCTTGTCCCTAAAAGATAACCCTAATCTTGATTATTTATAACACTTATCTTGATAAATAATTCCTTAACTGCCGATTAAAAGTTACGCGATTCGCTTCCTAATGCCACCAGAAACGAATAAATATGCAAATCCTCTGAAATAAGTAAATACTTCGCAAACACTGTCAAGGTCCTTTTTTTTTCATTCAAAAGTCTTCGGAATAATTTTATGGATAGCAGTGCACAGAAAAAATAATACTTCGGAAAGACGTATATATACGTACTGGACGATTAACACTTTGGCTGAGCTAAACGTTTATATACGCCGGTGGCACTTAAGAGATTTAAGTCGTATTGTAGCCTTAGCTTCAAAGTATAGTATTATTGAATTAAATACTATGTTATTGTATGGAGAGAGGCGCGATGAAAATTGATTGAATATTGGGTCGCACACATTCAGACTTTGAGAAGCACTGCTGTAAGCGTTTACGGGCCATGAAATTCCCTCTGAAGTCATAAAGCTTATACTTGTTTATGCATCACATTTTTACTGAACTGCGTTTTCACTGTACTGGTCTTAATAAGCCTTTTTGAACAAATTAGTGGTGTTAAATTGAAAAATGCATTTGTTGCTTAAGTTTGGCATTTTAGCATATGTGTATGCATATATAAGTGTAGGAGAGGTGGGAAGCCCCTGATCACAACCAGAAGGTTCTCAATCAAAATTGGGGTGCAGTCGAACCAAATCGCGCTGTCACTTGTATGGTAATGGAAGCTACGGATAATGACAGGCGTACTACTGGTCTTTTCCCCCGGTGAGTTTCGTGGGCCTTTATCTGATGTTCTGTCAATCAGGTGACATAAATAGCAACAACATCATATATGACATATGTCTATGACTTGAAAATTTAAAATAAGAAATTTTCCTTAAAAACAGTTGTTAGACTTAATATGATAATAAATTTTAACAATAATCTAACTTAAATATTTATTTCAGTATGTATTTAATTCAATGAATGGACTGATTTCTACTTTATTATGTTGCATATGAATTACCATACACATTATGAAAATAAATATATGCATTAAACTTGCTTAAAATTTCATTTCATTTAAGAGAAATAGATTGTTTATTTTTATGTAAAATAATATTTATAGCACCTATGTATTAAATATTGTTACAATTTTTTATGATATTAGAGAAATAGAAAGTTTAATTTTGTGTAAAAATTATTTATTGCACTTTTAATGGATTAATAATTTCATTAATGGGGATTAATAATTTTTCAGGAAATTTCCTTACTATTTTTAAATTTTTATTAACTTACAGGAAACTGAAGCTAAGTATCAAAATTTCATTCAACAGAAATTCACTTTCAAGAAAGAGTATAATCTCAATTTCTTAATGAAATATTTATGGAACAAACCACGCCAATATCTGTAAGCCACGAATAATTTTGAAATGCTGCATCAAGTAAGGTTTAACTAACTACAATTGCTTAAACTGTCAGAAAAATATTCAAGGAATTTTTGTATTCAGTATATATATATACTGAAGTGCAATGACTGAGGGCACTGTGATTACTGCATATAAAGCGCATACTGTGGTTGTTCTAAAATAGTTGTTGGAATTGCCAATATGAGCAAACTGCCTGACTTAGATCGCATAAAATTCGTAGGTGCGTGGCGCAAAGGGCATTCAATTTCCGAAATCGGCAAACAGCTGGGATTTTCAAGGTCGTCAGTGCCAAGAGTATACCCAGAATGCATGGATGGTGGGAAAAAAACTAGTGATCAGGCAAATAGCAAAGGAAAATTAGCCTTGACACTGCGTGGGGAGAGATGGCTCATATGTATTGAACGTAGTCAGTGAAGCCAAACATTAGCTCTAATTACCATCCCGTTGAAGGAAGTTGCCAGTAGTACAGTCAGTAAACGAACTATACAACGCTTGCTTCACCGTATGGGTTACGGGAGCCGTCGACCTACAAGTGTACCATTGCTCAATATTCACCATTAGGTTGCACGTCTTGCCTGGGCAAGAGAGCACAGAGACTCGAGTTTAAAGGACTGGAAACGAGTAGCATGGAGTGATGAGTCTCGATTCCGACTACTCAATGCCGACGAGCGGCGGAGAATACGGCGTCAGGCTCATAAAACCATGAATCCTGCTTACCAGGTTGGAACAGTACATGGGCATAGTGGCATGGCCAAAGATATTTTTTCGTGGCTCTATTTGGGATCTTTGGTGCGTGTGCCAACTTTTCTCAATGCAAATCGTTACGTAGAGTTGCTCGGTGATCACCTCCAACCATTTATGTTGTTCTTTAATCCGCATGGTAATGGAGTTTTCAGCCAGACAACTGTACCTCTCACAAGTCCTGTTTGGTTACTGGCTGGTTGGATGAGCATTCCTCTGACTTGTCGCTCATAAATTGATCACCTGAAAGCCCAGACTTAAATCCTATTGAGTATCTTTGAGATGTTTTGTAACAAGACATGCAATTCCATTACACAGCACCAACGAACGTTAATGAATTATGGAGAACTTTAGCCAATATTTGGCAAGTCATTCTCGTGGAACGTTTCCAGAAACTTGTTGAATCTATGCCTCGTCGTGTGGCAGGCATTATGAAGGCCAGAGGAGGCCCAACTCATTACTATTTAGGTATCTCTAATTCGGTGGCACTTCAGTATATATATATATAAGGTAATTCGGGGGAAGGCGCCAGTTTGTTAGTAGTTCTTTTATGCGCCGATAGATAGCAGTTTTGAGCCACTTGCTTGAAGAATCTAGTCCAACATTGACTGTGGCTTGTGAATTAATAGTCTTTAATCAGACTTTTTCGATCTTGTGAGCATTTAAAGTGGTCAGTACAACTTTTATAATATTCCGTTCCTCATATTTAAAGTTCATAAAAGTACTTGTTATTTTAAGTAAGATATTAGTAATATAAGAGAGTTAAGAATAATGTTATACATATACGATGCGTGTAGAAACGGCCATAATATTGCTGCAATAAAGAAATAAGCGTGTGTGGCATCTGCCCCTATACTTGGAGGGAAGACGCTAAATGATTCAGAAATAAATTAAATGAACTTAATTTTTTTTTATTTTATAACACTGTATATTATCATATAAAATATAACTCAAATTAATAATTAGTCTTTGAGGATGATACAGTGGATCTCCGTAGGACTAGGATGTGCAGGGCTGAACTACTCCTACTACTCAGCCTGTTGTAGACCATTCTGCAGAAAAATTCATTTTTAGCAGAATAATTAAGTAATAATTTTTTTATTTTTATTTTTCTATATAGTTATTGTTAGTTCACAATTAATTTAGTAATGTTTGTCTGATTTTTATTTACTGTGGTGTTGTTGCATCATACTCCATGACTGGTGGCATCTTCCTCATATATATGGGGAATATTTCCCAATTAAATGAATTTCTTTAACATTAAATGTCTTATTTATTTTCTTACTAAAAAGAGAATTAACTTGTATACATAACCAACTAAATATTGAAAAATAAATTGTATTTTTTCATGGTCTTGTAATTTCAATTTTCTATGTACTAATAGAAAAATCCTTAAATGTGGCAATTTCCCCCAATTTGTGCCTTATATATAATATTTTATAATATACAATACGCGCGTGTGTGTGTGCGAGTGTAAAAATTAATTCGATTCAAATGCTCAAAAATTTAATTGAAAGAACTTCTAAAGAAGTAATTGGAACACTTCATATATCACATCATAAGTAAATCTTCTTTAAAGCTTTATTCTTCTAAATAATAAAAATGTTGCTTCAAAAGCGTTTAAGATAGCTTCCGGATTATTAGGAGCAGTGAACACGATTTTATTGAATGCTTTTCATATAATATTTCTTGTCTTGAAGTGCTATTTTCTAGCTGATGTAGAAAATACACAGTGTGAATTATTTTTTATCTGCTCATTTTCACAATTTTGCATTCTACAGATAATTAATTTGTTTCCAAATCCTTTAATTTACATAGTCCTAGTCCAGATTCAATGCAAACTACATTAGTTAACTGAATTCAGAATAGTATCCATTTACTTAAGTCTACTACCACTATTCAGAACGTTCGAGACTCTATGTATACTTAGTGCCTTATTATATGTTTCTCTAATTATTATTGCTTTGTATATGAGCATATTTAATGTAACAGGGACAATTACAGATATCTCTGATGTCTATTAACTGTCAGTAAAGAGGAAATTCACCAGTACATTAATTTATTCCAATAACCACTGTAGAGGTGGTTCATTACTTGATTATAATGTACGAATAATATTTAAAGAGATGAGATGGGTTGCTTGACTATCCGTGAAAATCGGGTTATAATCTTCCTTAAGAATACATATTGTTTCAAATTTATAAAATGTGTGTGTTTTCATATGTTTTGGTGTTATTTCCACATGAATCAGAATCTATGCATTGGTTGTGTGAAAACAGACCAATAGTTTAAATATTGATATTACAAATAATGGTATAATAAATGGCTAACACACAAAAATAATTACATCAAACTATCCAACTTTAGCTGAATATTCTTTTTCTTTAAAATGAAAATAGAAATATGTCTTTAATACATTTTATCTCAGTGCCCTATTTAGAGGATTTCTGAAAAATATCATACGGAAATCGTTATTTGTTTGTTGTGAATATTTTTTCCGTTGGAACATTTAGGGGTATGTATTAGCTTCTGCTAGCGTGAGTTATGTGTCTCTTTCCCTCCTCCTTTCTGTGGGCATTTAGTTTATTTATCACATTTCAGGGCGTGATTTGTATCATCTCTTAACAGTTGTAGAATTATTTTTCAATTTACTTTGGAATCTTAACAGGGCAATTTTTATGTGAAAGTACTATTTCGTTATCATCCTGGGAGTTAATTTGAGCTATATTGCTAGAGCTATTTTAGCTGTTTAAGCATATTATTTTTAACTATCATCTAAATAGGACCATGGGATAATAAGCATGCATTCTTCTTCTGTTTATAGCTAAGAGTGAAAGAAGTAAATTTCCTTCTAGTGTTGTAAGAACCTTTGGTCCGAGACTACAGATGTGGGAGGAAGAGATGGAAGACTAGCCATCCATATTCAAAAACAATCTGTTTATTGATCACATAGTTAGTAACACAAATTCAAGTAATTGTATATAATAGATGCGTCCAATCTAAGCAATATGTAGATAAATAACGAGGTACGCGAAGTATGAGAAGAATTAAAATATCGACACACTTATTTCAAGATCGAAATTACTTTCCTAGTTATCTAATAACAATTTAAACTCTAGTGACCTATCATCACTTAATTCTTTCAATTACCAAATATCTGAATTACACTATAAATTTGAATATAATACCTGATCAGTAGCAAATATCTGAATTACACTATAAATTTGAATAATACCTGATCAGTAGCAATCTCTCCTCTCCCTTCACCTTCTCTACTTCTAGCTTGAAAACCTAGACCTATATAAGAGACGTAATTTAATTAATCAGGGTTTCTTCTTCACAGGGTTCGTTGTGAATAAAATATATTTGAAAGACCAAATATTCCCAAGAGGACTTTGGTAATGGAAGGATGCGGATAGAGCCATCACAATGTCTCTCCCCTGCTGAGGTATGTCAGTGTAAATATTTCTGAAGAAGTATAAGAGTTATTAAATAGTTCAGATTCAGACGAGAGGACTTTGAAATTCCTATCTTACCACCAGATTCAAGTGAACTAATTGGCAAAGATGAATTGGATGAGAATGAAGCAAATATTGGGGAAAATATTGTAAATGATGTTCCTGGGTCTCTGGAAGTTATGACTGGAAACAGTTTCCAGCCAGAACTATCTACAAGCTCTTGTGTTTCGACAACAAAAGCAGAAAAAAAGCTAAAAGACATCAGTCATCATTGGTAAAGAATAAATCACTGTAATATACAAAATGGAAAGCACACAGTTAATAAACTGCAAGTAGCTTACTCAAACACATGGAAACTGTACTGAAAGATAAAACTCCATCAGAGCATTTTGAACAGTTTTATTCCACTGAAGCTTGCTATCTCATTGCAAAAGAAACTGTGAGATATATAACAGATGTAAAAAAACAAACATGAGATATTTCTTGGCCACTAGTAACGAAGTACGTGTTTTTATGGGAATTTTTCTTCTAATTCATATACCTCTAAACGTGATTACAGGTCAGATGCTGAAGTCTTGGGATTACCCTGGGGAAAAATGCCACATTACGAAACTGCTTCCAAAAGATTAAATCTTATTTATACTTTGTGGACAATTCGACTGTAAGTGAGCATGCCCAGGAGTGATTCTTCAAAGTAAAAAAAAAATCTTTGTTTTCAATACTCAATAATAATTTTATGAAATTTGGATCTTCTCTGCAAATCTAAGCATTGATGAAATGATCTTCATGTATTACGGTAGGAATAGCCACAAATAGTTTATTCGAGACAAAACAATATGTTTTGGATATAAACTTTGGCCTATCTAGGAAACGTGGGTGATTGTTACAATTTTTCACTCTATTGTGGTAAATAATCTGATGCAAGAAATGATACTCATTACGGTGCATGGGTTCTGATAAATCTAAGAGAGAATATTGTGAATCCTTCACATTGCACTTTATATTTTGATAACTATTTTACTAGCATTGAACTTTTGAAAAGTCTTGGTGAGCAGGGAATTCGAGCTACATGAACCATGCGAGAAAATAGGATAAACCACGAGTTCCCTTTAGAAGAATCTAAGTCCATGCTGAATAAAAGGATGAAGCACATTTCTGATTTAGCATTTGACGAGAGCTCTGAGATTTTTTGAGTGAGAAGAAATGACAATAATGCTGTCGCTGTTGCTACAAATTTCAGCACTTTACAACAATGTTTTGATGCGAAGAGGCGCGTAAGATGACAGGGAAATAAAATTAACTTGAAAATGCCGAATTCGATGAATTCATTCAACAAATACATGCGTGCTGTACATCAACACACACGAGTGGCTGATTATCCTATTTAAATTCGTGGAAAATAGTATCATTGTTATTATATATGTTCATTGGATATGCCTATGGTAAACGCCTGGATAATACACAAAACATTTATAAAGATGAAGCCCTAAACATGAAGAAGTTCCTAAGAGCTATAACAACAGTTTATCTAAAAAGCTGTGGTAAAACCAAGAGGTAGACCTAGTATCTCGATTGTACTTTTAGGTGCCGAAAAAGACATCCGTTAATACAGTGTTGGTCACTTTTTACTAAAGCGGGAAAAACAGCAACGTTGGGAAAGAGAAGGCTACAAAGGAAAAAAAATAATGTGGTAAATGTGACAAGACACTTTCTCAGGCTTGCTTTGGACCTTTCCACCAAGATTAGAGTGAATATAAACTAAAAAGTGAATATTTTGTAAATAGGAAATTATTATTCAAATAAAATAAAGTTTTTTATTCTTAAATAGCTTTACATCATTGAAGAGAAACACACACAACACATGTAAGTGCAAATTTTACCCCCATTATCCCAGTGTCCTAATTGAAAGATGGGTCGGATTTTACATAAAAAAAAATGAGCATTTTCCATCTTTTGTTATTTTTTAGGTTAAATTAACTTTAAAAAATATGATTCTTCTTAAATTTAAAATAAAATAAATTGGGATAAAATTGGCTAAAATTGGTTAAAATAAGTTCGAGATTTAAAAATTAAAATATAAATATCAATCAGAGTTTATAAGTTAAGATTGAAAATATTGATAAAGGCCTTTTATAAACCTTAAATAATTATTGAAAAATCAAACTGAAAATAATTTATCAATTATGTATTATTGAATGTTCTGAAATACATCAAAATATATGGAAAAAGTTATCATGAAACAATTTTCTTAGTGTGCATCCGTTGAAATCATTATTAAAAATATCAATTATCAAAGATGTTTTTTATATTACATGCTGTATACGGGTGACTTTGAAGGTAAATAATTTTTAGATTCTCAATTATATAACTATATGCGAATAAAATAATTGTTCCATATCATTTTATGATTAGTAATATGCTCTACGTTTCAATGAAAATGCTATAACAAGAAGGAAGTGGCCATCATAAACTGAAGAAACTCAACAAACAGAAAGACTGCAGTAAAACATTAAATGATATTTATTTTTAAATGAATATCGTATTAAATTGTGAATCAAAAACAGCTCGGTGAATTGATACAACCCTCACTTTCAAAGATATACAAAGCTATACTTTCTAGCATAGAGTGAATGAGAGTACGGACTGTATCCAGAGGAGTGGCTTTCAATTCGATGTTAACCATTTGCCACCGATCATTTTCTAAACGCGGTGGTCGTAGTGCATAGAACAGGGATGGTGAATCAGTGGCACACGTGCCATCAATGGCACGCGACAAAATATTTTGGGCACTCAAAATTGTTTGCATTTTATTTCAAAATAACAAAGTTAACTATGAAGTATTACGAATAAACGCGCGTGATCAGTCCCGAGGCGGCCGTGAGCACGTTCGTTTGATATTGTCTTGCCTTAGTTTCGTCGTGGACTACAGTTGCTTGTGATGCATAATTTTTCTACACATAGCATAGTCAATTTCATTGACAAAACTTATTTTAAAGTTTATTTTTGTTACATTCACTATATTTAATTTATTTGAAATGGCTAGTTCAGCAAAAGAACAAAAATTGCAATTTAGTAAGTGTAACAGAGAATTTCAAACTTGGTTAATCTAGAAGTATGACATTATTAGTAAAGGTCTCAAAGCGGTGTGTGTTTTATGTTCTGGAACCGTGCTATGCAGAACATCATCTGTAAAACGGCATTCTAAAACAAATCAGAAATTTTCTTGCCCAAAAGGAAAACCACAGAAAAAATAACTAATTGCTTAGAAACCACTTGGCTGATGACTCCAATTCAACATGCATTTTATTAAAAGTAACATCTTACAACCCTAATATAAGTTATTTTTCATCCAGTCTGCAACAACAGAAGTCACACTAATGTTACTTTAATTTAAACTACACGTATAAATAAAATATTTACAACTATAAAACACAAAAAGTATTTTTTGTTGTTGTAAATAGTTCTGAGTTATTAGTATTTAGTTTTATTATTTTACCAATAATCACAAGTTAAAATTATTTGACGGCACGTCTATACCTCATTATACACTTCTTTAGAAAAAATTGCACTTTGATCCATAAAGGTTTGCCACCCCTGGCATAGAAGTAGTGTTAGATTTTTTTCCAGATTTGCTCGGCTGAGTGATCAGAAGTGAACGGGCCTTCAAACACTTGAAGCTGGATGTGTAGATCTACGCATGGCTGGTCGTAATATGACAACATTAGCACATTTCCTTGTCCCAAATATATTTGCCACAACCGGTGCACCGTGGAAGCATCAGGAAACACAAAAGACTACCAGCGGCGGATCAACTTTGAACAGCTTTCTAGTGACGAGGATGACTCCTGAACTACCACCTTACCCGCCTTAATTCAAAGTCCCACCATATAGAGAGTTTGAGCCATAATAGATTTACTATAAAACAACATATTCATGCGTAGGTTCCTTAACATAACCAACCTTTGGCTCTTCAAAAATATCACTAGTTTAAATACAAAGGCCTCTATAAAGAAAGTTCCAATTCCATATTTTGAAGCCAATGCAACATTTTAGTTAAGACATTGGTAGCAATGTAACTTTTCACAGTATATGTCAAAGTGTGATTTATTTCCTCGAGAAAGTCCCGAGCTGTCAATATTTTGGAATATCTTTCTTTCGTATGTGATAACATTTTAAAAATATCTTTAATTTTTTGTGTGAAAATTGTGTATTGCAATAAAGTACATTTAGATTAAAATGTACCATTTTAAGCTTTCACTTATGTTACTTTAACAAAATTAATTAATAACCTCTAATTTATAATTATTACTCCTTCCCGAAATATCCGATGCAAGTGATGAGAAAATACATAAAATGTAATATTTGTAATACATGTATTACCACTTTATATTATATTTATGTTATCTTATGTTTTTAATGTGGGAGAGTGTACTAATTCTTCTTCAGTTTGTGTTAAAATTATTGAAGTTTATATTTTCAAAATTGAGAAATCAATTTCTTAAGAAATATATATATATATATATATATATATATATATATATATATATTACGTTTTCTTTCAAATATCAATTTTTTTATTTTCTTCAAGGACTCCTATACTTTGTAACTTCTCTATTAATTATTGTTGATCTTAAAATGATGATTTTTTCCCAAAAATTCCTTATTCTTGGAAGAAAATAATATTATATATTTTATTTGAATCTTCGAATTAAAATTGCTTTTGCAGAAAAAAAAAAGAAAAGGATTTCCACTTGATTAAAATATCAGAAATTTCTGTTTGCTGCCAAATAATAAAATAATTTCAAGGAAAATCTTACATAAATATTATTTTATTAATATCTGTGTAATATAATAATTTTAGTTTCCAATTTGTTTGCATAAAATTACAAACATACGAAATGAATTTTTACATAGGGAAAACTATTTGCATATTAGTACAAACTTACAAAATTCTTCATTGTTAATGTATAAATTTAAAGTTTAATAAGTAATAAATCATTTTCTCTTTTGTTAAATGTTCATTGGGGAAAATTTATTGAAATATTGTTCCATCGAACTAAATGAAAAAGAAATTATCTTTACTGGTAAAAATCACACTTCATACAAAATCTGTTTTAAAGTTATTATATATATATATATATATATATATATATATATATATATATATATATGATGATTTATTATTTAGTCATCGAAATAATTTTATGTATTATAATATTACAACCAAATATAAAAGATAACGTTTGCATATTGCATATTATAATTCTTTAATGCATCATTAAAAGGGAACTACTTTTGTTATAGCCATACAAAAATGAATGAAACGTTTTTGAACTGATGGAAAAGGAGGTAAGAAGCAACGCTGATTATTAATTTTTTTTATATAAATAAATATCTAACTATATTGTAGAATCATCCTTTCTCTTTAGTGAAACTTGATTAAAGAGGTTTATTTAGGAAGAGTATGTAATTATTTGGAAGTATTTATTTTATAGTAATAAGCTATTATCAATCTCATAATTCTAATCCTAACTATTTTGAATAGCTTTATTTATATAATTATTAATAAAATAAATTGGGTATTTCTGATTTAAGCAATATTTAGTAAAATGTGTATAGTTATTTATAATGTCTGATTTTTTTGACACAAGAAATTTATTACGTTGTATATAATTAATAACAATATTTCTGAATATAGAAACATGTACATTACTCTCCCAATGAGGAACTTTTATAATATTGAAATTAAATTCTTCTCTTTTATCATAAATATTAGAAACTATTACATTTTCATATAATTTGACATGTATGTCAAGAAAATTTGCTTCATTGTTGTTATTATTTGTCTGTATTAAATTAAGATATTGTGGATAAAAATTAATGTTAGGTATAAAATTGGCTTGTTTGCCAAAGATGATTATATCATCTATATAACGATAAATATAAAATTTAGAATTATTAATGTAACTACTTTCAAAATAATGTAAGTATAAATTGGCAAGACAGTTGCTCGCAGGGCCACCTTGTGGCAATCCTTTAATCTGCTGATAATAGTTACCTTTATGATATACATAGTTCTCTTTAAGTACAAACCTAAGTAGTGAACCAAATCTATCATAATTATCATTATTAAATAAATTGTCTTTATGTAAATTTACAAGTATATTAATCAAATCATCAATAATAATAGAGTTAAAGAGATCTTCAAAATCTAAACTATAGACTGAATAAATTTTTTTATCTTTCATTTTTTTCAACAAGTGATTTGCTATTTTTGAGAATGGCTGAGGATTTAAGGTTATTTATTGTTTCATGCAATATTTCATGGAGAATTTGGCCTGTTTTGCTGATATATGTATTAAAACCATTTATAACTGTCCTAAATTTAACTGGGTCTTTATGAAACTTGGGAGTTAGAAATATATGTGGAAATTTAAAATTATTATTAATTTGAATTTTTAACTTTTTATGAAAAGCCAAGATACATTTATTTATTTCTCTATCAGAAACAGAAGACTTAATAAAAGCTGTATTATTATCGAAATAATTGTTGATCAATAAATTATAATAGTATTTACATATGAAGGTAAAATTTCCTGGCACTTTATCAACATAAACTATAATAAATTTATTTTGTAAATTTTTAATCTGACTTTTAATATTATTAAAAAAGATTTTATTATCTGTACCATAGTTATATTTATTAAGCTGCCTTGTAATTTTATCTTTGAATTCTGTGAATTCCTCTATAGGCATACTATATTTAATAGCTATTTTGTATATAAAATGCTCAATATCATTATATAACTGATTTTTGATAATTTTATTATTATTCGAAATCATTAATCTAAAACCAGTACCTTTATTCATAATATTTCTAAGATTATTGTCTTTTACAATATTGAGATCACCAGTAACAACATGCTTTTGTGATGTTGATCAATGAAATCTTTAAATTCACTACATTTACATATTAAATTATCTTGCTTTATAGGCACATTATATTTAAAAATTGATCTACCTATTTTTTTATTGTATTTAAAAGCTTTTTTAATAGTGATATTTTGTATTGGGAAAGATGACATGTGTTTTTTAAATATGTCAGAAAAATTAACATTATCATATGATTTATTCATATATAAAAGTGTACAGTATTCTATATGATAATCCTTATTTACATTAACATTTATGTTATGTTTATGTTTCAAAAATTTATGAATGTCCTTAATAATATGCAAAGCATGACAATCTTTAATTTTATTTGAAATTAGTACATCTTCTGTAATACATAATTCTGTCTTACTGAGTCCAAACATAAAAGAATAGATATTTTAAATAATATATATTTTAAGTAAGTTATTTTTTTAAGTAATTGATATTTCAAGTAAGTTGTTTTTAAGTAATAGATATATATATTTCAAGTAAATTATATATATATATATATATATATACTTTTAAGTAATAAGAAAATTATTATGTTGCTTTTCTTTTCTTATCTTTAAATTGGAAAAGATAACAATAAAAGTACAACGTGGATTTTTACTATATCAGAATGTATTTTGTTTTGCTTCTTATATAAATAAAAGTAAATTCTTATAATTCTTTTTAAAAATAATCTATTATCGGCTGTTTTATATGCTTATGCCCCCTCGTAGGGTTATCACGCCCCTTAGGGGTGTGCACCCCACAATTTGAGAAACACTGCCAGTAACTGTAATTAGTTATTCTTAATTAGTTCTTCATTAATTCTTTGATATGTTTGAAACCAGCAGTTAATTTAACTTTAAATATAAAAGTAAACGAATGAACACAAGTATCACATTTCAGAAAATTAAAAAGTTATAAATATTTTTATTTGTAAAATTTTTATATTATTAAAAATTATCCAGTATTACACCACATAAAAATTAAATATGCTTATCTTACAGCTTTATATATGAATTGTTTTATTGACTGATACATAAACAAAAAAAAATAATATATCAAATTGAATATATAGTTAATTTAAAAGTTAAACAACTGCATGTTATCTCAATACATATTATTTAAGTAAATATTACCAAAGCTTCAATCCTCAGTATTCTGAAATATTTATCATTCACAAGTATTCTAAATTTTACTAAATCAAATAATTTGAAACTATAACTCAGATAAAAATGTTAATCCGCTACAATATAATTTTATTCTAAATTGCCTTTACCTTTCACCTTTGTGATAAAATATAATATTAATGTTAATTTATCATAATACGCTTTATTAAGCAGCAAGCGAAGTGTACTTATCATTTTAGGTGATCTAATTTCCTATAGCAACGTATTTTCTTCCCTCCATTCTGTGTGTTATTATCTCTTTACTCTTGAAATTCATTTGTACAGACAATCCTTGCCCAAACTCAATCACAAATTCCAGTCGTTAACTGAATTATGGATAGTGTCCATTTACGCAGACAATGTCCACTATCTGAAACGAAGAGAGACGAATTCTCATTTCATTATTACGTGTTTCTCTAATTATTATTGCCATGAGAGAGGTGCATCCTTAATGCTGCTAAGAGAATTGCTGACGTCACTGGTGTCTGTTAACGAGAAAATTCACTAGCAACACCATTTATACGAGTTTATACAATGGAGACCCATTATTTGGGTACGGCGTTTGAATTAATTCAAAACTACATGAAGTAATATTTGACTGTATATTTTCAA
>BMAV01020950.1:39690-56988 GCA_019973955.1 Trichonephila inaurata madagascariensis | reverse complement strand
AATTAATTCAAAACTACATGAAGTAATATTTGACTGTATATTTTCAACCTGTTTTCTAATGTGCTGTAGTACAGTCTGTACCTGAAAGCAGGAACAGTTTTGCTTAGGCTGTTGGATAAAACTTATTTTATGGCAGTGCTTCTCAAACAGTAGGGCGTGCCCCCTGGGGGGGCGAACATATTGAAAAGTCGAACACAAATATTATTAAAAACAAATATTAATTTATTGAAAGCAAACAAAAAATACATTCTGACATGATTAAAAAAAACATATACACTGATATAATACACCTATAAATGTATTAGCACTGCCCAATGCGTTTTATAATTAATTAAAGAAAACTAAGTTAAGAACAGGTTTAATAATCACCAGTGACCCAACGGGCTTGGCATATATAAAATTATATGCAAAAAATTAGCACTTATCTTGATCATTTGAACGGTTTATAATGAATCCCTTGACTGCCAATTAAAAGTTCCGCGATTCCCTCTCAATGCCCCCGTTTTGCACCTATGCTCCTTTGAAATCCCTGTCCAGGTCATTTTATAGCATTCCAAAGCCTTCAGAATAATTTAATGGATAACAGTTAACAGAAAAGATCGTATTCTTGAAAGACCTATACATAAGTCGTAGACAATTTACGCGCTGGCTGAGCGAAACGTTTATATACGCCGGCGGTATAATATTTTTGTATGGAGGGGGCAGTGATGAAAACCTTGATTGAGTATTGTATCACAAATAGTGAAAGTTTGAGAATTACTGTTTTATGGTACTCAATCATTTTTCAACATAAATAATAGAAAACTTATATGCATTTATTTTTTGATAGGGTTCTTAAGGTACCAGAAGAAGGGCCTGTACAAAATATAAAAAATTTGTTCCAAAAAGGTTGTGTTGCTAAAATACAGTGTTCTGTATTAATTATTTTAGTATTTTACGAAATCATTTTTCCTACTTATTATCAGAGTCATAATCGAATACCTAATTTTTCTTTTGAAGAGTCTATTTCAATACTGTTATTGCCATTTGGAAAAAAAATTATAATAAGTTCAGAACGCAATCCTGAATTATAACATTTTTATTTAACTCATAGTATAATTTGTATAACATATTTTCAACACCAGCTTTTTCAAAAGAAAACAGCTGTTTTTTAAATAATACCTGAAGACATGATTTTTTTTTGCTCTAAAACATCTCGGATTATATATGTTATGGTATATTTAATTTACTTTTGATTTTTAGTATAAACTGTATTAAAAACGATGGCTTGTGTGTTCTTACTAAAGTTTAACATTATTTAACCTGTAAACTAAAGAACAATTAATCGTTCGTGCAGAGCAAAATTCTGACGTAATGCTAACAACTTTTTAAAAGTATTAAAAATAACTTTCTTCTAATATCTTACAGTATTTTTCTTCAAAAATATATTTGATTTATTATAAGTTCAAAATCATTGTGACATTCATTGTATTTTGCATGAGTTTTGAATATATAAAAGAAAAAAGAACATGGACAACAATACATTCAAGCAGTTATTTGCTGACTCAAAAACAAAAAAATATACCTGTTTATTATGAGGCATAACAATATCTCATTAATTTTGATTTTACAGTTAGTACTTACCTTTTCTAGAAAACTGATGATTAGATCTGACACACAGACGTATACATTTCGGTCTTAAGATCGAAATTGCAAATAGTGTATACTACATTTTCACTAAGTGACGATTAACTTCTCTGAATAAACAAGTACCTATATAAAAATTACAAGTACCTATGAAAAATTAAATCAAAGAAAGAATTTTTCAATTATCAACTAGAAGTATTTGTAGACTATCACAAACTGATTAATGAGATTGGCGGTACTTAGATACAATCTCAACCATATTGGCAACATTGACTAAAATAGCGTGAATTTTAAAAACGGAATACACTGAAGGGAATATGGAGCACGTAGTCGTGAAAAATAATAAGTAATAAATAAATAATAATAAGTAAATAATAATCAATAAAAATGAATAAATAACTTTTATTATTTCATTTTTTTTTCAACTTTCGCTATTTTTAACTTTATATAACATTTATTTTATTATCATATATAATACTATTAATAACTATGATGTAATAATAATATAATTTATATTGTTGTTATTATTATTTTTATCACAAACTTTTAATATTTAAGATTTCGGCAAATCCCAGATTCACATTTTAGTATTCGAGCTTGTCATGTCAATGAACGCTTAGAATGACGGTAGGCGTAGAAATATGAATTGAAGCATATAAGTGAATATTTTACTTGCAAGGAGTTTGTCCGCCTTTGGACTGAATTACAGTTTGTATTTGATGTGGGATTAGTAAATAAAAGCCTTGAACGAAGTCCATCAAAATTTTAACCTATTTCTCGTGAAGGGCCGTTTCAAGTTCAGATAGGGTGAGTAGAAGAAAAAACTAAGCACAGACTTTGTTTTATAACCCCCACCACCACCACAAACACTCAATGATATTCAGATCAGGTGACTGGGAACATTACGTTAGATGTTCCTCTTTGTCATCATGCTCATGTAAACATTTTTGAAAAGAAGGAGAGGTGTTAACAGAAGCGTTGTCGTCTTGGAACACAGGACGTTCTACGGAAAAGAGTCTAAAGCATAGGGTGAAGATGATCTGTGAGAATGCTTCGATAATGGTTGTTTGTGATCATCCCCCTCGAGACAACGAGAGGCCCTAATTCACGGGAGAATACCACCCCCTCAACATCACAGAACCCTTCCATTTTTCCCGGTTGGAATCAGTGAGTGAACACGAAATGCTTCTGCCAGTGTTTGCCAGACGGGCACACGCCGGGAGTTCGTAATAATATAAATGAGGATTCATCAGAACAGATTACTTGTTCCGTTTGCAGTTTTTTCCAGTTTACGGGGTCTCGACTTTAATGTAATCTCTTCATAGCATTCCAACCCAAAGCTAATGTTTTTTAAATAGCTAAACAGTCATGAATGTTCGCACCATGCAACTCCCTCTGAAAGGCTTTCATGGATTCGGGGCTCTGAAGGTAGAAATTCATGTCTGACGTTACCTAAGGGAATGTAATCTGGCGTTTTCGGGCAAATATCCTCTTATAAAACACCCGTATATCACGGTCCTTCATCTCAGAAATTCGTTCGCTGTCAGGCTTCGCAGAAGACACCTTACCCAGGTTTGTGTAGGCTATTATATCCCTAAACATAGTGGTCCTTGAAATATCAACAATGTTGGCTTTTCTGGACACGGATGCTCCAGCTAGGGGAGCTCCAATTAGCATGCCACTTTTAACGTTGGAGAGGTTGTACATTATCACGCTTTGCAAGGAACATAATTTTCTTATACAACTCTCACACAGCCAAATTCTTGAATGATACCTTCCCTTTTGTCGTCACAAGGCGACACACTATTTCGACAGGTTGCAACCATTTATAGGCCTCACGAAAATCGACGCTTTTTTAAATGGCTGTTCCTATTGTTTTGTCTATCGTTATATATAAATATATATATATAGCTATAGGACATATATATATATATGCGCGTGTATGTGTGTGTGTTTATATACAAAAATGCTCCATTTTTGTTAAAATCGATGTCCTTGTGACATCTCTCGCGTTCTTCTTCTAACATAACTCCTACGTTCTTTGACGGCCACGATTAATGGCAAAACTTTTCCAACCCAAATCCAAGAAGTAAAAACGAAGCAAAAATGCAAATAAGATAACCTTTAAAAGGATAGAAAGTTTAGTGAGCACGGATGGCAATTTAGAGAAAGCTTAGTTCGGAAAAGGTGGAAGCGTAATTAGAAGGCCTACCCAGGAATCACGGAGATCCACCAGTTGTACAAGGTGCATACTATTGCACTCGCGCCTAACCTGAATATCTGAAGTTGATTGGACCTTTGAGTATTCCTCCAAGGTAGGAAGATTGTATTCTGAACGCTAGTATATTATTGAATCGAGATTAGGTGGATCTAATTAGTTATATTGATGTGATCTAATTGCGTGATCTGACTTAATTAAATCGGCTTACTTTGGTTTATTCTCACTTAATATAAGTTTGTTCGTTATATAAGTAATTTAAGTTAAATTCTTAATAAAAGTCATATTAAGAATTATAGAATGTCTCATCCTTCCGGGATAATCCCACACCTTTAACTTACGCGGAAACCCCAAGTCATAGCTATCGACAGATGGCTATGTCACATCCTTTTTGAGGTAAAAGAAAATTCTTTGTAATAATCCAAGAAATATTTTATTTAAGTAAAAGTTACATCAGGATAATCTCTCATCACCCCCTTTCCCTCAAGTGCCAATTAACAAAACAATTATAATTATTCCTTAATACATTTCAAATAAGGGGAAAATATAATTGGAATATTATAACCGCACGTTCAAGAAAAGGGGATTATTTTCATTTAAATACAATGTAGACGGTGTATATTAGCTAAACAGAGAATCGCTATATTCTGTTTTGTGATGTCTTTAATTTATGAACTTTAACTCTGATTACAAGCCTAGTGGTCTAATGAAAGATATTATTATTCATGTCAATTTTAAGTATATTATTTTTACTTAATTCTATAATTATTTGAATAATTTCTTTAATGTCAAAGGAATCGAAATATCTTCCAAATTTAAACTACTACGATAAATAATTTTATCTTACATATAATCAATTATTTTCTTAATGTTTTTAACTAAGGGAATGGTATAATGTTTATTTATTGCAGCCTGTGTGGGATTTCTTATAGCGTCTTAGGCGATTTACTCTTTGGAGATTTAAATTCATTTGTAACATTTATGAGCGTAATAGAGCTTTTGTAAAATTTAGGACTGTATATGCATATAAGTATAATATGCAGGAAAATTAAAATTATTAATGTGGTCTTTTAATTTTTTATAAAATGCATAATATCAACAAAAAATTTCCTAAATAACTATTTGAGATTTATAACAAAGGCTGTATAACATTTAAAACTTTTATCGAGCATTAAGCTATAATAATATTTACAGATGAGAAAAAAGTTATCTGGTACTTTAGTAATATATATATATATATATATATATATATATATATATATGCATGAAAAGGGGAAAAGTTCGGGTCGAATTTCATGAATCTAAAGGAACCTACTTTTATGTTTAACAAACACAAAAATTCCATAGTGCACGGAAGTTTAATCAGTAAAAAGAAGAAAAGTTTTTGCGGATTCTTTAACATGGGCCTTTCGATAAATTGTTGCGCCATAAATTCATACTTTTCTTCTATACTGTGGCTTAAGAAGAAATCATGCAATAATAAATCTTTTTTTTACTGGTTTACTTAAGCTTTGAAATGCATTTTGAAATAAGGGGACCGAACTTGATTTTGTATTTTAAAATGTTCAAAGTTCGTAAGAAAAGCGTATATTTTGTTTTCTCTCATATTTATGTATTTTTTCATATGTCTCTCTTTTCTTTGCATTTCCGAAAGTTAAAGAAAAATGAATATATTATTTGGTAAAAACTCTTATTTCTGATTGGCATATACGATCTGAGGATGTATATATGAATCAACTTTGAAGTATGCAGAAAAAGAGATAGTATAAATATAGTTGTAATGTGCTATATATATATATATATATATGCTCCCTAAGTTTCCATATTATATTTTGAAAACGTGGTTGTATACAAACTTATAAATATCTTCTTATTTAATATAGTTTACTCAAATAAGAAATACTTTCAACGATTATCTTTACATTGTCACACTGTTTATCAAAAGAGTAGTAACGTAATAAATCATCATAAATCGTAGCAGTCAAAATGTTAAAATTTACTCAAAGAACTGTAAAAGAACTATTTAAGGATATGTAATATTTGTTTCCCTAAAAAAATGTCCTTCAAAATTTATTTCACTAAACTCAAGTGAAATTTTTATATTCCACAATTGTACATTTATTTTAACATTAGAACTCACGCTACCATTTCTCCTCAAGGCAGCCTGCTAGAGCCATTTCGACTCCTGCATGTTTTTAAAAGGGATAACGCTAAACAAAGTAACCAGATACAAGCCAATATCTGTATCACAGAATTTACATTTATATTTAAGATTAATACTTTTTTTACAAATACGAGAAAGTATTTTAAAATGTAATGTTAAGAATTCCTTTGTTTAAAAATAACTGCATCAGTAGCATAACTACATAATCTGGAAAACGTTACTGCGTTGATATTTTTACTAAATAAGGGAAAGCATTCGGTAAGTGCTTTGTTCTAAGATAGCTCTTAACCAAAATTTTGATTACATTTATTAGGTTTAGAAAGAATGAATTTTGTCAACGGACAGCGGGGTATGCTAAGAAAATTTGTTCATCTGCTGTGGGGTTCTACCCATGTTTGAAACAGGCAATGCAGTTCTTCATCGATATATTCCATACATCAGGTGACATTCCAAATTTATCTGTTTTCAGCCGTGTAGATCTGGTTGATTTAACCTATGAAATCTATCTATTCTAACCTATGAAATCTTAGGGTTTTCCAAAACCAATTTCCACTCAGTTTCTTTTTAAAAATTGACACTGAAGAATGGATGTCAATACCTTTCACTCCACTTACACCTAAAGCATAACATATTCTTGTAGAAGTTTAAAGTTCTTCATGGTAACAGTTCAAATACATGTTTCAAACACACGTCTTTCCTCTCTTTTGGTGCAGTTTTTTTACTTGTTGAAATGTTTATAAATAATAGCAAAAACTCAAAGCACTTCCAACTTCCAAGAGTTTTTAGCAAAGTTTGTTGGTTGTGTGGCTTGACTTACGACATTTTGTTTGGAGTATCTTGGACTTTTTTTTTATTTTCACACATTTTCCACCATGTACCATCTGGAGAGAGATGAATTTCGTCTTCCTCAGAGGCAGCATCTAACGATTCTTCATTTGTATCCAAATCGGATAAATAGCTATTTTCATAATTAAATTCTTCATTTCCTCCTTCAAATTTGAATCTTTCATCACAAAGGGTGGAAAATACCAGAGGATTTCCTTTAGGATTTAATTCGACTCCATTGGGCTTTCTAGGGTTAATAATTCACATTTCATTTTTAAAATAAACACAACTAATTTATACTTTTAATAATAAATAGACATTTATAAAAGTCAAGGAAAGACAATTACTAGAATCAAACTTTACGTGAGATATGAGTTTTTCAGCATCACTTAGAATCGAAAAGAATCCAACGGGTGCTCTAGTTTTACGGTAAAGGTAATTGAACGAACACATGCTATTTTATGTTTCACGGGCTACTTCGGAAGAATATAATCCCGCGGGCCGCATATAAAAATATATACATTTATATTAAATTTATATCCGTTAGAAACATTTGTTGGAGTGAAAATTTAAAACAGACTGACATATTACTATTGTTTTCATTGTTTTTCATGCATGCAAACATAGGTAATATAATAATAATAATGCAATGATCAAATAATGTTTAATTTATTTAATTAGTGAGATATCTGTTTCTCAATTCTTTCATTTAGTTCTTGCAAGTCGATCTCAATGTATGTGTATTTGCGTATCGTAATTAATGTCGCAAAGTTTCGTGAGTTAAGGTTGAGCACGATTTATGTTTGATAAATTTCAACTTAGAAAAAAAAAAAGACATTCACAGTAGCAGAGAAGCAACGTAATAAAATAATAACAGTAATGAGATTAATTTTTTACAAAAAAAAATAATAAATAAAATCTTTAAACAAAAATATTGTACAGAATATCCGAATAATGTAAAGCTGTAAAGAATCTTGCGGACCGCAAGATTTTTCAAGGCGGGCCACATGCGGCTCCCGGGCAGCTGGTTTTACACCCCTGAATTAAGGGATTGAATGTAGTTAAACCATGGTAATCATATACCTGATTTATAATGATTCTAGTTCATACTTCTGTATTATTTTTTCCTTGACATCCTTGAATATTGTTATACAGTATAGATAGTTGCACACATGTTTAAAATAATATAAAGTAAGCCCTCTCGTGCTTTATGTGCACTGAAGTTATGTATTCGGAAATATTTATAGTATGATAATACAAAGTAATATTCAAGAGTTCCCTGACTGACACCATAACTTAATAACATTATCAATTTAATTGCGGAAACACATCATCCTTTTAAATAAGACCCTTGAACAACAGCAAAATTTTGCCCTTCCTTGTAAAGTCATCAAAACATTTCTGGAATTCATTTTTAGCCATGTCTTGTGACTCAGTCTGCGATGCACTTTTAACTTCAGCCAACTGATTCTGCTATTTGTGCCAATGTTTGAAGCTTGTTCTTACGTATCACCGCAGAAACTTTTTCGATATTTTCAGGGCTGCTGGAAGTCTGCGGGTATCCAAAGCGTTTGTCGTCTTCGACACTTTCCCTCCCTCCTCTGAAACGTCAACGCCACTCAAAAGCTTGCGTTCTCTATAATGTGTTACAACCTTACACACACTGCAACATTCAATAAGTCTCTAAAGCACTCCTTATCAAACAAAAACAAAATTTTCCATTTACTCCCTGCTCAATAAACGCAATTTCTTTCAATCAAATACTTCTAAATGCATCCACCTTCAAATTCAACGCCGTGGCGGGACACCGACCACGTGATTTCTAGCAATTTTTTCCTAGAAAAGGGGAAGAACACAGTAACACAGAATTGCTATCGTAGTCAATCTCTTGCAATAGATTTTCACGTTATAGGCTCATTCCGCTAACTTTTAAATCCTACCCCGTATTATTATAATATTAATACCTAGGAATAAACTTGATTTTTAACTTAACTACCGTAAAATCCGGCTTATAATGTGCACTTTGAACATAAAAAATAAGACCTAAACTTACGGGTGCGCGTTATACTCCGGGTATAAAAATGAGTGATTCAACAATAAAAAAAAGAGAAGAGCATAGGAAAAATGAGACATCTATATACATATATATAATGTTTATTAAAAAGAAATGACATTACTTATGAATTTAATGGCTGTAGTACAGTGTTTCTCAAACTGTGGGGCGTGCCTCTCTTGGCGGGCGTGATAACCCTACGAGGGGGACGCGAGCATATAGAAAAGTCGAATATAAAAAATTTAAAAGTTATCAATTTACTAAAAGAAAAGCAAAACAAAATATAATCTGACATAATAAAAAAATACACACTGACTCTGATATACTGTACTTAAAAATGTATCACAGTACGGTAGAATGTATTTGACACTAAATATCAATATTAAGTGTTTAATATTTTTACCAATATTACCAATTTTACCAATATTTTTATCAATATTAAGTGTTAACATGTTTCTCTTAATTTTTTAATGGGCTTATCATATACAAAATTGTATAAAAAATTGGATACTTGATAATTTGTACGGTTTATAAGTAAGGTCGTATTGTAGCTTTAGCGTCAAAGTATTATACATTATTACTGCATTCAATACATTGTTATTGTACGCGAGGAAAATTATGATTGGAAACTGGGTCGCGAATATTGAAAGTTTGAGAAGCACTGCTGTTGTATACTATTTTCTCTAAAATTTGTAATAATATTTCGAATAAAGGACTTTAAAACATAAGAGAATTGCACTCGTATATTTCAGGTTTCTTCTTAAGGCTGTCTTCGGTAAAAGTACGAGAGCTTGAACTAAACGCGAAGCACATTTTCAGACAGAAAAATGTTTCAATTTCCATGGAAATCTGCAATATTATAACTCATACCTCTGTTATCAATATAGTGTTTTTAAAAACTTTAAAATATTCCATGAATACTTTCTTTTTTTTGTTTTAATACGTGAAGGCATAGCCCATTTAACATTACGGTATAGGAGAAAAAACGCGAAAGACATTTCATTTACACCAGAAAAATGATTCAACTCGGTTAAAAATGGGAAGTATGATAAAAATGCAGCTCTCTAGATAGTGAAGCCAGAATATCATATAAAATGTTCATTTCTTTTATATCTGATAAAATGTTCCAAATTTGGTTCCTATTCTTTAAAATTTACTGAAAACAGATTTAAAAAAGGGGATTACCTTATACGGTGAATGTACCTTAAAATTAAAAAATGCAGCTTGAAAGTATAGGTGCGCGTTATACGCAGGATTTTAAGGTAGTAAGTATAGCACCACTAATTAATTGTCAGCCTCCACGTGTGTGATTTCTATCTAACATGCGTGAAATCTATTTGGAATTTCATTCTGATTAGCCAATTTTGGGCCTAGAAAAGTGCTTGCCTGAAATGTTAAAATGCAAATAATACGCCATAAGATACATTTAAACATAAATATTTTGAAAATAAGAATCTATTTAATTTTTATGAATACTTTGCAATAAGATACGGTTATTTAAATTTGTTCAAGTTTGCTAAAAGTGAAAAAATATTCTTGTATATTTGTATTATCAATTGTATTTTAAAATTTATGTATTGAGCTGGCTTGGTAAAACTTATAATTATTCTTTAGTATACAGCTTTTGCATTTTATTTCCCTGTAAATATCTATAAAAAAGAAAGAATAAAAAAACAAACAAACAAAAACTGGATTTTTGAGCTGTACTACCAGTATGCATAGAAATAAATATTTTGCTGTTAGTGGTAGAATAAAACATTGAAAATATCTACTGTATGTGAATGTGGAGAAAAGAAAAAGATATTTGGATGTAAATTTTAAGAACGATGTGTCTCTAAGATCATCATTGATTCACACTACACTCCATATAATTTATGAAGTCTTTGCAGATATTTTGCACATACGCTGTCAAACTTTAATGTTAAACCGTTGTTCTAAAAAAATGCATTTCTTACGTCGTAGAACAAGAAACAATAACCTTGGAAGAAAATGTACGAGGGTGTGATTAAATCAATTAACATGGGTAGAATGAGATTCTGAAAATAGAGCGAAGAGATAGCTAGATAGCAATTTAAGGGTATAGTGAACATTCACAAATTGATAAAAATCTATCAAATTTTTGATTTTTCACTTTTAGCATTTTCACAATTCTTGTAATCACTGTCACTGAATGGAAAAACAATTTCCAATTCGGATAATTTTCTTGGAAATTTTGCTCTCTTCAGTTCGAACTCATGTTGACCACAACTCTTTGTTTCAAGAACAATATAAAAAAAAGAGATTCATAAATATTTAAAAAAATAACAATAAACACAGGAAAGGAATGACCCCTCAAGGTTCAGAAATTTTTTGGAATTAACTGGTTTTTGTATTTATTTATTTGGGCGTATATAGTTCGTTACTTACAGATGTAAGTTATTCATAAACGTTATTTTACCATGATCAAGCGCACATATTTTATTATTTATGTTATTTACATTTAGATTTGTAGTAAAAATCTCTAGAGTTATCATGATTTTAAATTGTATTTTCAGTCATATTAGAGAAGTTACATCAAAATATAAATTCTTCTTTTCATACTGACAATTTGTTTATTGTTTAAAATTAAGTATCTTCATTATAACAGAGCAAATAAAATTAGTTTATAACTCAAAAAAAAATATGCTATCCCTTAATTATAGCAATAATTGCCTTCATCAGATTTGGTTGATGATTTATAATCATCTTCAGAAATTTTAAAATGTTCCATGAGCAATACATTTCTCTCAATTGCAGTAAAAATTCGCAAAAATATTCTCTGTAAATGGATAAATAAATGCCAGTGTGAATGTTCTTTTTTCCATTTAAGGGTAAGGAAAACATAAAAGCAAGAGAATATAAACACATTTTTTTAAGGGAAAAAAAAACTAAAAATCTCAACATAAATCAGATTTTTAAAAAAAAAAAAATTAAAAAAAGAAATATATAAAAAAAATTTTTTTAAGTTTTATTTTTTAAGTATGCAATTAATATTATGAGAGAGAATATTGACAGTGAAAACTGTATAAGGATGCGTATGGAGCATTTTGAAATGCATTAATAATACGGTACAACTAAAATTAAAAATTGTAATATCTCAAAGTCCATTGAAGATACTTTCACTAAACTTTGTACATTGATATATATTAACACATTACACATTTCCTGCAGATTTGAAAAAAATTTTCATTTGTAATTAAATTTATTTTGAAAGTCCACTGTATCCTTAAGCGGTTTAAATTTACTTGCAAATCTTTCTTTGTTGTTATAGGTGACTGCAGTCTCCTAACTTTTTGATTCTATATATTATATTTATAATTAATTTTAGGGCTGTAAATTTTACACAACTTTTTATACATTCCATAAGTGATAGAAAAATAATGAAATAATCAATTACTAAAGAATGAGGTTTTTCACTTTATTCTGCCATACGAAATACATTTATGTTCAGAATGATAGCAGGGAAAAAATATCAGGAGTCGCGGATTTATTATGTAAAAAAATTTTAATATACGGGCACTAAAAACAGTGCTATTATTTATAATTTTTTTTCAAATATACCTTTTTAAAATATTTTTTTGGAAATTATATACTTCTTTTATGTTGTAATTTACTGAAGTAAAGCAAGCAATATTTTATCATGCGACATCTCAGTTATCACAAATTAGGTATTTAAGTGTAAGTAATAAAAAATAATTTAAATATGATGATACACACTCAGTATGAAACATAATAAAATAAAAATGTATTTGAAAATAATAAAGAATCTGAAAAAATTCTCTCATTGCTGTTTGTGCCTTTCAAAAAAATCATTTTTAGTACTAAGGAAATATTTACAAAAGTCAAAACCCGGCTTCCTTCGATCAAGCGTAAAGCCTGCTTTGTAGAATGCTCCAATAGAATATTTTGAAGTCAATGGCACATTTCGGTTAAAGTTATGGTGGCCATGAAACCTATTTCTGACGCGTTATATATCATGCTCAATATTTTTTTCGAACTTTCTGTGTTATTTTCAGTGCACCCTAAATTCCTCGAGTGCGTCAAAACTCAGATTTATTTCCGTAAGAGAATCTTGTGCTATCTATATATCAGAGTGTTTGGGGGGGGGGGGGGGCGTGTCTATATGCACGATTCAAAAATGTTTCGAATATCTGTATGAAATTTTTTTAGAATGTTTTATTTTATTTAAATAAAATGCTCCATATATTTACATCGTAAAACTATCTCTAAAGCTCACAGTGCTGTCATAATATGTAAATGAATTTTCATTTAAAGAAAACAAAACAAAATCTAACTTTTCACACTAATCTAACTAATCACAGATAAAATTTATTAAATATTATATTTATAAAAAATTTAGTGATTTTTTGATGTTGCCCATTTTCGTTTAAAAAATCCGTGGACGTTCATATGTTCCATTTTAATTTATCTTTTATTAAGATCGTTTGGTTCAGAACCAAAATCCAATATTCTAGAGAAATATTAAATAATATTTCTTATGTAATAGTAAAAATACAATTAGTCTTGACTCTTTTGAATTAATATGAATTTCATTACTTATGACTTCATTTAATAATGTTAGAAAAGTTAACAACATGAGCACAGATGTTTACTTGAATGAAATATATGCACACATTACAGAATTTTTTAATATGATTTTGTTTCTGGTAGATTTAGACAGATTATTATGCAAAATTGCATATGAAAGCAGCGTTTGAATTGTGAAAAACTGAACTATTTATTATTTAAACTTACACTTATTTATAATTTATTATTTTAAATTTATAAATTGTATAATGCATGATGGTAGCATATCATTATCAATAATAAGTTTTAATGATATATAATTTTTTCCCTTTTTTTTAGATCTCTATTTTAGATATTTCCATTCTTTCCCTTCTTTTTTCATAGCAGTATTGCTTATCTAAATATACAGGGTGCACCGAAACTTAGCGATAAGTGGGCACAAAGTGAAATGAGGGGATATATCTATTCTAGGAAAAATAAAAATAAATAAATAAAAAATTCCCTAGCATCTTTGAATTTGTGGAAAATTGACACCCTCCCTTATTCCATTAGTTACTGTGACTACGAATTTCACAATTTTACGATAACATTTTCACTAACGTCATCTTACATAGCCGTACTTTTAATCGTAGTCATAAATCAAAGAAGTAAGTTTGCTGGCTTGGCTAAAATTTAAGTATTTTGTGTGCCAAAAACATGTCACTTACTTTCCCTCTCCATAGAAAAAACTACTACACACAACCCCAGGCAAGTTTCTCAAAAGTTAGTCCATTTAGTTAAGGTTTCAAAATGGTACAACACTTGTTATTGTTGCTTATTATGCACACCAATCATAAATAATTTTCTTTTTTATTTGGAGAAATATATTCATTTAAAAAAACATCCTTGTTGATACCTTCCATCACATCATTAAGTAGTGCGACCGCAAATTCCCTAATTTTATAATGATTTTTTTTTCAATAAAGTGATCTTTCATAGCCGTGCTGTCAATCACAGGCTCAGATGGAGTTAAAACTTTGCTAGATTAGTTAAAGTTAACGTAGTCTTAGCCAGTTTGAGAAAATGATGTCACAACAATCGTTGTAATTTTTTTCTGTTATAAAATAACTTCATTCTTTAAAAAAAAAACTGAATCTTAGGAAGGGATACTTAAATCTGATTAACTTACATGGATGGCATATGGAAGACCCACATAACCTTCTTGAAATGGTTATAGTTAGGCTGGAGAGTTAAAGTTATGTAAAATTTTTTAAAAAACATACTCGCACAAACTACCTTAAAATTAACTTAACAAGAAAATTTTCTTTTTTGACTTGTGACTGCAATTAATAGTACGACTCTGTAAGATGACTTTAGTTCAGGGGTACTCAACCTTTTCTTCTGCTGGGTCGCATGCATATGTCAGCTATTTCACGCGGGCCGCAACATGAGGATAAATAAGGGGGCTGGGGAGAAATGTTTTAAGACAGTGTTTCTCCAACTGTGGGACGCCCCCCCTAAGGGGGCGTGATAACCCGGGGGCGAGAGTATATAAAAAAGTCGAAAACAAAAGATTTTTTAAAAAATAATAATTTACTGAAAGAAAACTAAACAAAATACATTCTGAAATCATAAAATACAGATTTACAATGATATATAATTCGTTGATAAATGTATCAGTACTGCAGTTTCATAAATAATTTAACAGTGCTAAGTTTAGAACAAGTTTAATAATTACCAGTGACCAAATGGGAATGTCATTAAATTATATGCAAATATATATACATTAAATTAATACTTATTTTGATAATTTGTACGATTTATAATTAAAGTCGTATTGTAGTTTTACGTCAAAGTATATTATTATTGAATTCAATACATCGTTATTATATGGGAGGGAGCGATGAAAATAATGATTAAAATTGGGTCACAAGTATAGAAAGTTTGAGAAGCACTTTTTTAAGACCAAGATGACATTAGGAATTTAAAATGTGGAAAATTGATCAAAATATTAAAACTCCTGTTTTGATTTTTTAATTATTATTTTTATATTTTTTATGTCACTAACACTAAATTAGAAGCATTTAAGAAACAGTCGTTCACAATTTCTGCATCAGTAAACAGATTCGTATGATTACCAAAAATATAACAAATTTCATATAATGTCTTTGTCACCTCTGTGATATTACTACTGACAAAATACTTTGTTGCTGTTGAAAATATTATTCAAGAAAGCCTATTTATTACCTCTTGGAAGAGATCTTCGAGGAAAAGTATCACTGAATAATTCCTGTTTATTGGTATTTTTAAATACAGCACCTTTCTGTCAAATAAAACAATTACTGATCCATGTTTGTTTCTTATTACAAAATAGTCAACCTCCCAAACGTCTTGAAACGATCCATTTTTTTTTAAAATATTTTTCGCTTGGAAGAAATTAAAGATAGTTAAGGATTAGTTCAGTGCTTCTCAAAGTTGCAATATTCGCGACCCAATATTCAATCCTAATTTTTATCACCACCCCATACAATAACAATGTATTGAATTCAATAATACTATACTTTGACGCTAAATCTACGACACGACTTTAACCTCTTAATTACCCCTGACATATACAAACGTCTCGCTTGGCCAAATCATTAAATGCCCTGGACATATATATACGTTTTTCCGATCTTTTCTGTGCACTGCTATCCATAAAATTATTCCGAAGATTTTTGGAATGCAATAAAAGGACCTTGACAGTATTTGTGAAGAATTTTCTTGTTCCAGATTATTTTTGCTTCTTTATTCTTTCTCCCTCCCCCAATACATCACATACGCGTCCCTACATGGAAAACGGTTTGCATTTTGAAACGAATCGTGAAACTTTTGCTCAGCACAGTCAAGGTTTAATTATAAACCGTACAAAAATTATGAAAATAAGTGTTAATTATTGTATTAAATTATATATATGACATGCCCATTTAGTCACAGCTAATTAATAAACTTGTTTTTAACTTAACATTGTTAAATTAATTATAAAATACATTGTGTAGCATTCATATATTTATAAGTGTAATATATCAGTATAAATATGCATTTTATTTTTTATATATTATATCAGAATGTATTTTGTTTGTTTACTTTCAGTTAATTAATAATATTTTTTAAAAAATAATCTTTTGTTCTCGACTTGTCAATATTTTCACGCCCCCCTAGGGGGCGCACCCCACAGTTTGAGAAACACTGGATTAGTTTCACCCATAAAATTGTCACTACTCCACTGTTGTTTGTTATCGCTAACAGTAAACATTCCATATAGAAAAAGAATATCAATTCGTACCCGTACGACAGCGACATCAAAAAGCAAAAATGATATATTTGATATCTTGACAAAAAATTTCCCACCAAATTTTTAACACGATGTTCTTAATTTCCTCAGAGCAATAGACCATGGCCGGGCCACTTAAAAAGGCTCGGCGGTCCGCAGGTTGAGTATAACTGTTTTAATTGGAAAATCAACGTAGCATTGCTAAGTTTGAGGCCCCAGTAGCTATTGGTGTGATGGAGAGTATCAATTTTCCCCAAATAAATATTCATAAATATTCCAAAAAATTTGTATTCTTCTGTAAATAGTTTACCTTCATTATAGATGTCATATCATCACAAAATGTAGTACTTACCCATTATAATGCCGTTTTCACTGTAAACAATGTACTTTTGTACGATATGATGCTAAGGTTAATTTATTTGAGTATGCTTTGTTAGGCTAACAGAAATATGTGCTAATCATTTTGTGTTTACTTTCATCTGGAATATAATTTCTTCTATGCAGTCTATGAACTAGAACCAGTTTGTAAAGAAATTTCATTCGTATAGATAATCCTTGCCCAAAATTAATCACTA
>BMAV01020950.1:11110-29316 GCA_019973955.1 Trichonephila inaurata madagascariensis | reverse complement strand
TTTCTTCTCTTTATTGTATTTTCATGATTTCTTATTTTTTATTGAACTAAAACCTGGTAGATTCCTTATCAAAAGGAACTTATTAATGTCTACAATTTTAAACACTTGTAAATTTATACGATGACTCGTATAAAAATGCTCATTGACTTACATTCATAGAGTGGGGTGATTTTTAAATTTATGCAACGCATCTCAACACATCCATTTACCTTATGTCAGTGGTCTTCAAATTGTGTTCCACGGAACCCTGGAGTTCTACGAATCAAAATAAAAAATAAAGAAAATTATAATTATGCATGCAACATAGATTCACGTTTTCTATACACTGGATTGAAAATTAGTTTCAATAAAGCTTCAGATTTATTGCTGATAGAACAAGAACGAATGATTAACCTACCAATGGATTCTATGTTAACCTGAAGATATGAAGGAGAAAATCTTTATTTTTGGTTAGTAATTTCTCCGAGATATCCTCATGTTTCTTCAAGGGCTTTCAATGAGCCCCAGACTTCGACAATTTGAGCAAAAAAGTACAAGCCTATATTCCAGCTACTAATTATAATGTATGAACAGGTGACATTTGGAAAATATATTAATATATTACTGATGAATAAGTTATATTAACATTATATAATTTTTTTAATAACAAATATAAAACTTTCCTTTAATTGCTTTTACATAAAATATCTATAATATATGATCTATTGTAAATGTTATTCTAAGAAGTATTCTTATAAGAGTGTGTATGTGGAGAATAGGGCTTCCCCAAAACACTTTATAATTTTGAGGGTTCCATGAGTCAAAACGTTTGAAGATCGGTGCCATAGGTGATGACATTCATTTTTAAGCATTCCGTTTTTGTACATAAATGCTGAATTAAAACTTTCCTATTTTTGAGCCTTCTAAAGTATTGTAATATTCCAGTAAATGCCTTACATCCTATTCCTTTCGATTGAAAATTTAATTAAGTACTTTTCAACGATGTTTGATTAAAGCAATTTATCAGCGTCTTTAGACACATATTTTATAGATCATGGTTCTTGTACATTGCACGATTTGTCTAGAGTCTAGACATAATTTCCATTTACTGAAGTTAAATTAAGAATTCAAATGAAAATTACTAGATTTCAAAATACAACATGGAACTAACCACAATACATTTCTTGAACTTTTTTAAAGATACTTGGAATTTGTTCTCAGTATAGATAAAGCAATATTTATTAACATTAGCTTTTGGTATTTGTTTTCATTTGGTTGAGTGTAACCTTCTCTGCTTAAAATATTTCATATATTTAGATGGGATGTAATGTCACTGTAACACGTTGTTTTAAACATCATTCTATAGCGAAAGGCTCTCATTTAGTTTTCACAAGTGTGACTTTAATAAACTCTCACCCACTTTAACCTAAAAGCGGGCAGTTCAACTTATAAAGCTAATTTTGCGTACATACTCGTATTTTGTTAATAAACTTCAAATACTTTGATTCATGATACCGAAGAAATAGTTTTAGAGACACAAATGATTAAGTTTCTTAGCCATCATTGACCATTCTTATATTATTTCATAGTATAACTACTACTAAAATTTGTCAAACTCGCATTTAAGCAAATAAATAGTTCATAGTAGTATTACTAAATACATTAACCAGGGAAACACTTAATATGGTAAAAATGCAACTTAAACTTTGACGTGACTGATTGAATAATTGTTTATTAATGCGTTTTAAAGCAACACGATCGTTATAAACATTTACATGGGGCATGCATTAAATCTACTGAATTCTTTATAATCAGAAAATTAAATTTTTAAGTGCTTTCATTTTAATTAATTCTTGGTTGCATTTCATTAATTATAGATTGCAAAAATGAAGGAATAAACTCAAATTACTTAAAAGGGGGCGATTTTGGGGATCTTAGAGGTGTTAATTTTGTCTCGAGGGCTGAAAATATAAATAACGTTCAAAAAGATATAGTTATTTGAAATTAAAATGAAATAATTCGAATATTTTATACACTATGTATAAAAGAATAAGTTTTCAAAAAGTACAAAATGTTTAAGATATAATCATGATTTTAAAAATTATAAGCAAATGAAAATAAGAAATATTTCTCTAATAAGTATTAAGTAATTTTTACGTTGCGCTATCTATTTTCTAAAATAGTAGCATTTGATGTATAAAATTTTGTAGAATTATAAAATGTATCATATTCTTTAAACCCTACCTAGTTTTACTATTATATAATTTTTTTAATTCAAAATATTTGAGAAAAAATGTTGAATTTTTTTTAAAATTTAAAATGTGAAATTTTTATTTTATAAAAAACATATTTTTTATTCTATTGATATAAAACTATCTACAGTGTAGTAAAAATACATTGAACTTTATAGATCAACTTATTTCTAGTAAACAGAGCTACTATTTTAGAAAATATCATGTCCAAAGTAAAACTTAATTAATATTTCTTACAGAAATTTTTCTTATTTTAATATTCTTATAATGTTTTAAATGATCATTATAATTTCAACATTTTACGCTTTTTAGAGCCCTATTTCCTTTATAAATAATGTGTAAAAATTCCGAATTATTTAATTTTAATTTCTAAGAAATTTATCTATTTGAAAATTGTTCATATTTTTTGTCCTCGAGACAAAGTTATCACTCCTGAGACTCCTTCATATATGAAACCTTAAAAATTTCTATTTTTTAAAATATAATGTCTAATAATGACATAATATAAAGTCATTCTTTTCTGAATACTTTCGACAATATTTTTTTTTTTAAATGGAGATATGGGAATTTTTTTGAGGTTTTTAGCTTTGTTTAGTACATTTTAAGAAAAATATTCTAAAATTAAGAAGAAAAAAATAAATTATTATTATTACATGGGAAAAAATTGGTAAAAATTGACAAAAAATAACATAAATGGGCCCCATTCCTTACCAAAAGTTTAGGAACAAATTTTCAATTTTTCAATTTTGATGTGTTGCTATATTATTTATTTTTTAAATGGTGTTCTGGGTAAGATATATTTTAATTTTTACAAAAACTAGAGCACTTTATCTTAGTTGTTATATGAAATTGCTTAAGAAAACAGTGATTATATTCACATAAGGGACTGTAAATTTTGTAATAAAACACCGAGTGATATATCTGAAGGTTAAGACACTTCCACTTTTATACAGAGCATACAAAAAAAATTCAGTTAATTATTTTCAAAACTTTTTGAGCAATTGCTGTCCCCGTTTGAACATTTAAAAAAAATACATTTCGCGTAAAACGTAATTTAATGTATGGCATCTTGCTTAAATTAATGACATCTGCTTTTACTAAAACACTTGTAGTTTATGTTCTATTGAACAGAAAATAATAAACTTGGTATTCTTATAAAAGTAATAAGATGGCCCTATAAAATAAAAGCTTAAGGAAAATTTGTCAATTTTTGAAAAAGATCTTGATTTTGCGGTGCGATTTAATAACTTTGTCAATTTTCGGCAAAATTCACAATTTTAGTGTAGTCGGATACCTTAATTTCTGTTAATAAATTTCTTGGTACTTCTTAAAATAATCGCAAACAAAGTAAAACTTTTTTCTGTGAAAAAAGTAATTCAATAAGTTAAGTATTATAATAATATTTAAGTATATATATATTTTTTTCAGAATAATTTGGAAAAAAATTACTATACTTATCTCTGTTTCAAAGATTATTAAATGGAAAGTGTCTAGAAACTTTAAATATTAAATGAATAATTTAAACCGAGCTATTCATTTCTTATCATACGCTTGCAACTTTTTATATATATTTTAGATGTTTTACTAATATTCTCATTTAAAATAGTAAAAATACGTATAATTATACTGCTAGTTGTTAACCAAGCAGTAAAAATCGCTCTATGTCAGATTAATAATTACTCGTACTTAAATCATTTTATTTCTTGGTTAAAATAAATGCCTCTTGGAAGCATAAAAGATGATTCTTCTAAGTAGTTTTATCAAATTATTGTTTGTTTTTTAAATACTCTACGATTTATTAGAAATCGAAATTGCTGGAATTTTATCCACAGAAAATTATTCAATGCTTTTCTAAAACACAATAATTGTAGGAAAGCATATTTATTTGATATTAATGTAGTCTTTATAAGCATTTGTAAGAGTAATTTCATATGACACATGTAGTTCCTTTTCATAAATGCTATGTTTTCCCTCTCGCTGCACATCCCGCGATTTCTGAGCGCAGATGCACCAAAAATTGCGCAACCCGTCATTTCCACGGGTATGCCTTTTTCTTACTATTTAACTGTACAACCCGTGCTGCTCTTGTTTCTGTTCATATTTTGATGCTGTAATTCTATATTTTAAAATACAAACTATTTTATGCAATTTTTTTTGTATATTTTAACTCTAAAATATAGATTTTAAATACGTAATAAAACCATACGCACTTTTTGAACCTACTTTAATCAATTAACTATGTAGTGAGAGGTTTAAAGGTTTTTAGTGAAATATAATTTATTTTTTTCTTAGACAATTTTGATATGACTGATACGATGCGTAGAAATGCGTATAATTATTTAGGGTGAGTGAATCAAAAGTCATTAAATATTGCACAGATACCCCATAGTTTATTTTTTTCAAAGTAACGCATTGATGATGATATTGTATCCATGACGGGACCAAATCAGACAGTACTATGAGCAAGATATGACTGTTCTGGCAAATATTTTCAATATTAATCACATAGAGGTTTGCTGATTAAAACAGAGTCTCTATTTCTTGTAGAGTAGCAAGAATAACTAGGCAGTCAAAAATATGACTAGGTGTTAGTTCCGTATATGAACGGTTATCACAATTTCTATATAAGTTCTTCTACCATCCCTATCAAAATTCATTCTAATGTGATGACCTGTTCTTAGACTAACAATATCTTTTTTATAAGGTTGTATCCACTTATATTACAGATTTGATGCTTCACAGGGATTGACTTATCAATCAATTTTAAATTTGTGACAGTATTTGTCAATCAACAATCAACTTATGTCAACATGGGCAGGTAACCAATGTTGGAAGCAAACTCTAACTCTTGCAATCTAAATAGGCGAGAGCAAATCTTTTCATAATCCATGAACCTTCATTTAAAACTGCTGGAGGACTGCTTTTGAGTCACAGAAAATGGCGAGACATTTAGCCTGTTCTAGAATATAAAGAGTCTCATATAGATCAAGAGCGTCAATTATCGCCCGAAGTTCGCAAGTGAAACAAGAGGCAATAGCATCAACACCGATCACTCGTTGGTTGTTTGCATCATGTGGAGGGATTATAAACACCCCGAACCTCCATTCAAGAATGTTTCATCAGAAAAACCGTCTGTATAGGCGAACACAAAATCATCTTCGGGATAATTATCAATAGTTTTAAACCATTTAGCCTTTATGATACTAGTAGTCTAAGTACTGTGTTATATATACTATAAGGCTAAGTACTGTATTATATATACTATAAGGCTTATAATTGTTTCAATTTGAATAGAGAGATTTATTTTTTCCTCAAAAGAGATTTATTTTTACTTTGAATATGTGTGTGTGAATACTTTAAGTGAGAATAATTATAATTATTGAAACTTACTTCTCCAAATTTGAGTAATGTTTGGGAGTTATGTTAGATATTTTTTTAGTTTCTTTATTTATAGAGTTTAATTTATTCTGCTCTATATCAATTGTATTTCTTTCCCTGAAAACCCAAAACATTCTCAAAGTTGTTCTTGAAAAAAATACCAGAAGTTTACGTTCAAGCATTTTACTTTTGATGTGAAAGTGTCCTTGAAGGCATTCAAGAGAAGATATTGGTATTTTGAACAATTTTTATAACTACCAAACACTATTTCAGTAAGAATTATTTAAGCGTGTAACAAAGAAGAAAAACGATTTCATTTAGGATAACATCTAGCTTTTAATCTATTTATTAACATCTATAACACTTTTAATATTTTTTTGCTGTTATTTATTTGCATTATGTTAACGCTGACTTTCTTTTTTGATGTCATTTGAAACCATTTATTTAAATATAAATAACTCTTGGTATTTTTAAATAAAGTACTGCGAGCCTAGCTAGTTAGAACTCAGGAATTAGAAAAAAATAAAACCGAACATCATAAGATAATTGCAGTTTTGTAATGAAGTTAAAAATATACATGTATAAATATTTTTTAAAAGAACAGAGAACAACAAATTCATTTCAGCATAATCTATATTTATGAAGATTTGATAGATCTAGTCCACACATTTGAATATGTTTGCAAATTAAGGTATCCGACTGGGTTGAAAAAGTGCGTTTTAGGTGTTTGATGTTTGGTGTTGTTTGGGTCATTAGGGAAAAAAGAAATTAATTATTGAGGAAGAAGGACTAATACATAAAACTAGAGAGCTTTTTAAGTTCTTTTTATAGCATTTACTTTATCTAACTAATAAAAATATTTTTTTTAATTCGTTTTTTGAAGAATGAACTTTTTATGATAATTTGTGCACGAAAAACGGGATATCTTCTAAATAATTCAATCAAATGCAATGAAATTTATAACATATATGTGCTATGGGCCCTTCAAAGTGTAATAAATCGCAGATTTTAAGACAGCTACATTTAATCACATTTTTAGCTTAGAACATGCAGTAATTTGGACGAAAAATCATGACCATCAAATTTAAATGCTAATAAGGTATTCATTTCTTAAACTATTTTTTATCCTGCGGTTTGTGACACTTCAGAGGGATCAAGAAGTATATCAATGACGTAAAAATTGCATAATGTTCAATTTATTTTTATTTATCTTGTTTTTCTTAACTTATTTATTTATTTATTTTTGCTAAATTTTCCTAAAAATAATTTTTTTTCAAAAAAAAAAAAAAAGCGATACATGTTAGTTATTTAATAGTTATGACTTTTTAAGCTTATTTATGTTCTTTAAAAGAATACAATTATGCAGAAAATCAATTTTTGAAAAATTTATCTCCGAACCTAGTAGAATACCGTAAATAATGCATGAAACATTATTGATAACACACAAACATACACATATATAAAGAGAGAGGGATTTTCTATGTTTTCTATTAAATTCTAATTTATTAAAGAGATTTTCAATTTAAGAGAGCTGTAAATACTTTATTGTGTATTAGTTTTGCGAAGTGAAATATAGGAAACAAATAAAACTTAATGCATTCTTCTAAATAGTCATAATACATTATTATCATGAATCATATATTACCATTTCCCCGCTATATACTAACTTTATACTAATAACCTTAGCCTACAACTTTAAGCTTTACAAATTCAATTAGATTCTCACAGCACTAACAACGCACCAAAATATCGTAGCATAATATACTCTTTACTATACCCTCAACGAGAAATGTTAATAACTTTGCATCAAATGATAATTTCCTAACATTGTATCTTTCGTTCTTTATTCTCAATATCTATCACAAGTTTATTCTGGAATTCCTTTATATAGATAGTTATCGTCGAAATTCAATTACAAATTATACTATTTAACTGAATTATGATCAGTATCCATTTTCACAGCAAATAACGCTCTTTATTACACGTTTCAATAATTATTATTTATCATTTATAACGCAACTTAGAGAATTTAACTGATGTTTCCGATGTCAATTAAATATTGATAACGAGAGAACTCACTTGGGATGTTATTTATTTGAGTTTATACCATTTGAACCTCCTTTCTGTATTAGCGGCATTGAAATTTAGTATCAAATTACACGAGCACGAAACTACATTTGACTATTTTGTGGATTTGGGCCATTTCTGTTCAATAGCAATCAGTATGAACAAGATCGTTTTATTCAAATAAAGCTAATCCAACCGAACCAATAATAATTAATTCATTACATCGCATAACTTTCAGGTGTCTAAGTTAGAATTCAAATACATGCATTTGTATCCTCACAACTTTCTAGATTGCATTCATATGGGAGTTATAGAAAATTTTCAACTCCTGATGAATCCATATGTTGTTTTTTATGTGTCCTTAGAAAATATTTAACCAATTAACATAAGATGATATTTTTCGGTTTATATGTAATTCCGAACAACACACGCAAATGCTTGATATGTTTACACAAAACTTTTATTGAGGAAATAACACCATATATATGTAAGGAGTAATTTATTTCTCAATATTTGCAGCCTAATTTGAAAAAAAAATCTGACCAAAGAGCAATAAAAATAAAATCATAACAATAATATATGAATGTAATTTTATGAGCTAAAATTATTCACAGAAATTACTAGTGTCTAAAAAACTCCACACTTTCATAGTTTGAACGATTTGAAAATTAATCATGACTATTTGTTAAATGATAATTTTTTTAAATATATTAAGTTTATATTGTAAACTGTCTTGTCTTTTTTATCACAAATTATTTTTTGTCTTTTGAACATGCTTGATAGTTTTGATGTAAGATTTATTTTAATGCATTATTTTATACTCCATGCATATAAATTAAAGTGCATGAGATTATTATTTACGTGGATGTTCTATAAAATGATTATCTGCAAAAAAATAACTATATTGTAGTGTATATGGAAATTTATTAAACTTAAATAATATTGTGTTTTGCAGACGAACAATAAAAATGGAATACTGTTTTAACTAATTTCTAATTATTTTGTTGCTCAAACAAAAAATATAGCTAATTGCAAATTTACTAATTTCTACATAACATTTTTAGAGTAATTTGCATAACATAGGTCTTTACTGTGTATTTTAAATTTGAGGAGAATCTCGAATTTAAGAAGTTAAAAAGAAGTAGATAATCCCAATCACAGCAATGATTTTTTATTTGTTTAACACACACATACATAGTCTTTCTCTTTCTCTCTCTCTCTCTGTCTCTCACACACACTCATATATATATATGACATGATTTGTGAGTCAGAGACAGACTTAGTTTTTAAAAAAGGAACTTTATTTGATCAGTCAGATATTATCTGACGCTAGGAGCAGTGAGGGAAAAAGCACGCCATTGTGAAAATCTTAAGTGGACTAACACTTAAAAAGCAAATGTGATAAGTATCGTGGATTTTATGAGTTAACTTGAATGTTAATGCTGACATATGAGGGTATTAAATATAACGATCTGGAATTAGACATGTTTATTGGCTAGGCCATATATTCGGAAGAAATAAATGGGCGATTAGTTTGATACTTGAAGATGAAATGAAAAAGATGAATTAAGTGCTAGATAGAGAATTTAATTTTTAATCTAATTTAATTATCCTTACATATATATATACACTGATGTGTAAAATTAAGAGATTTGCAAATTATGATTATTTTTACAAAGTGTCATGTAATTTTTACAAAAGGAGTGCACCCATCCGGTATAGTGGTTAGTGACGCTGACAATAGTACCTTAGGGCCTGGGTTCAAATTCCGGATAAGACATGGAAGTTTGTAAATGTATAGTGCTTTCATGGCATGGGGGCTACTGTAAAAAGCTGTCGAGCCACAAATCCTCTCGTGAGGTTGGTGGAAGGGGAAGATAGGTGGGATGCCTCTGACCACCCCAGGTTGTTCTCCCTCAAAATTGGGGTGGAACCGAGCCAAATCGTACTGTCACCTGCATGGTGCTCAAAGCTAAGGTTAACAACAGGCGTAAAAATCTAGCTCTTAGCCGCGATGAATATCGTGGTCCTTGATCTGATGTTACTGTTGATCAGGTGACATAAGTAGCAAGCATCAACACAAACAGTATTCCACCAAAGATATTAAATATGCAACCGAAGTAAAGTGTACACGTGAGTTTCTGATGAGTTGTGACTGTAGAGAGGATATGAACTGACGAATGGTTGTCAGTAATTTGTGTTCTCGTACACACTCACGTAAGAGTTGGGCAAAATCTATTAGATATCGTATAAAATGAGTATCCACTAAAGAAGGCTAACAAAACGAGATAAAGAATTGTTGTTGAATGGAGGCGAAATAATCCAAATCGTTGGTTGCAGCAGAGCTTAATTAAAATCCCATTTTTGTGTGCAATTTGTGGAAACAGTTTATGGACGATAAATCCATAATGAAAATTCCTAAACAAGGTTGGTCAACATGCACACTGGCAAATGAGAATCCTTATTCATTACTGCGAAAAAGGATTATTAAAGCTTTACCTCCCTCACAGGAGATGTATTCTGCAGCAGAAGCTTGAGCATCATGATCTACTGCAGCCAAAGGCTTCATTACAGATAGCTATATTTCAGATAAGCCGTTTTTGTCGTCCCGCTGACTGCAGCACACAATATAGAGCGTTTAGCATATTATAAGTAATATGAGCCTTGGACGATACATCAGTGTAGTACCATGCTCTTTACAGATGTGTGAGTCGAGTTTCAACCTGGAAACCAATTCTCAGTGAACTTGTATCTATACAGAGCTTGAGGCATGACACCATGCCTTCTCCCTTTAAGGAAAATGATCCCTGCAGCGGTTGAGATGTGCTGATTTTTCGGCAAGCATTATGTTGGTCAGCCACATCCTTGCTTTAGAAAAACAAATGCTTAGTGTCTGCTGTATACAGAGGGAGGTCTGCTATACAGATTGATCTTAAGGTATCCGACTACGTTCGGAACCGTGATTTTAAAAAAGCGCATAAATGGATAATGTTCATGATATTTAGTGTCACTTAAATTAGAATACATGTATAAAATTGTTTTAAGGACATTTTGACAAAAAAGTTATTTAAATACAATATTTCGACAAAAATTAACTTAGAATAACCTTTTTTCAAAATGTTCTCCTTTTGTGAAAAATGCGTCTATTATAATAAAATTGTGCTTGTATAGCTCCGACCTCTGTACAGAGACTCAACTATGATTTTGGAAAAATTCACATTATTTTCAGAGTTACAACCCATTGAAATAATTATCGGCGTATTTTTTCTTAAAATTTCTCCCTTCTGTTGTCGTAAAACATGGATAAACCCACTTTTATTTTATATATTTCAACAATTCTAGTTGAGCCTCTGTACAGAGATCTGAGCTATATACAGGCAAAATATTATTGTAATAGAAGCATTTTTTACAAAAGGAGAATATTTTGGATATGGGTCTTTCTATGTTCATTTTTTATCAAACTGTTGTACTTAAATAATTTTTTATTGTAATACTATTCTTGAAAGAATTTCATATACATTTTCTAATCTAAGTGACACTCAATATTATAAATATTATCCATTTACACGCTTTTGCAAAATCACGTTTCCGAACGTAGTCGGATACCTTAAAGCTATAAGTTAGAATGTTTGTGGGTATAGTTGTGTGTGGTTCTGGGATTTAATTAATGTAGAAAAAGATTTGTTCACATAGGAACTGAGATGGTCAACAATTATCTGGAAAAGGTGGATATTCTATGAATGATATGGCCTGATAGATGTTCTGACTTGAATATAGATACTGTCTGAAATATTCTTGGGAGATATTCCATTTTAAAGATTTAAGGTCTTCCATTTTTAAATGAAGAGGCGAGATTGCGATGAAAATGTTTATTTCTGTACAATGGAATTTTTAGTTTCTGAATTTAGATATCAATATTTTTAAAAGCGGTATGATCAGTGATATCCCATATTTTAATTTAGATAAATTAAACATTTTTGGAACCGTAAGAGTTCAAGAAAAAAATAGGCAGTTATAACTTTATTGAAAAGTAAAAAAAAAGAGGAGCAGTCTAAATTTCTGTATTAATGGTAATTTAAAAATTACATTTTTCTTCATGATTACGATTTCTTATGTTGTTTGAAACTCAAACTAATTAAATATTTGGGAATTTGGAATTTTGTGGGATTTAAAATGTCACTCACAGATGAAGCAAAATATCTTGCAATCCCTTCTTGCAATAAAGATAATAATGTTAGTTTGGCAATTATCTGATTCATATTCAATTCAGTATCATTTTTAATATTAGAATTGTTTCAAAACACTTCTTAAGGACTTTTAATAATTTATACGGAAATTTTAATTTTAAGTGGTAATCGTGTAATTAATATTAGAATATAAAACTTTAATATTTAAATTGTGTTATTGGTTTAAGAAATGTGAAAAATTTCTTATCTAATAGAAAAAAAATGATCTATTCGGTACAGTTTTCTATTTTTAAGAGAAAAATTAGAGAATATTCTTTCTAGAGAAAGTATGATTGCTCCATCCTATAAACACAAAAGTTTTCTTTGAAGACCAACTGGGAAAAAAATGATGTGAATAAGACATTCTGGCAAAAGTTAGATAGTCTCATATTCTGTATTTGACGTGTTATATATCATGATCAATATTCTTTCTCAGCTTTTATTCTCATTTTATACATGTACCATTTTCTGTGTATTAATTCTTAGATTTATTTCCATGACTGTAACAATCTCTTTTAAACTAGAGAATTTATAAACTTCTATGTCTGATGAATTATGTTATATTGAACTGTGTATTATAATTTTCATTTTTCACCAATCAGATTTCCATTTCTTCTTTGTAATAATGGAATTATTTATCTTGGTATTGTAATTTTTGGCATTAATAAAATATTACGTAAGCAAAAATGAATCTTTTTTAATGAATAACACACTTCTATGTGTAAAAACTTACGAATGATATTTTTAAAAGTTCACATTATTTGTGTGTGTGGCAGATCTTTTTTCAATGCATTATGCCTTTGTTTTTAGTTACATGTACATATCTCTTATACAATAACGATACTTTGATTCATATTTGTAGACATTTTAGTTATAATTATTAAAATTATCATCAAATTCAAATTTAGGAGTCATAAATTAAAAAGGTGAAGAAATATTAATTTAAAAAAATCGTAGATATTAATAAGCAAATAATATTAATAATAATAATAAACAAATAGGTCATAAAATTTTTTTGAATAAAATAAAACAATTTTTAAATTTAACACTTACAATTTTGTGGGATTAAAAATGTCACACAGATCAAGCAAGATATTTTTCCTTGCTGAAATGGAGATCAAGATATTATTTTTGTTGTTTTCTGGCTCATTTTCAATAATTAGCTTTAAATCTAGAATTTTCTCAAAAAATTTCTTATATAAAGAGTTTAAATAATATGTATCAGAATTTTAATTTAAAACACGTCAAACTAATTTGTTATTAATTTTCAAAAATGTGAATACATACGAAGAAACCCAAAAAAATTCCAACTTAACAATTTATAAAATAATCAATCAGTTATAAACTAACAAAATTTAATAGAAAAAAACTTCTTCAATTCTTTCACATCAAAATAGATCACAACAATTTACTAAATTTCTTTCCAATTTCTGATTCAGTGGACTAATTTCAAAAGAAAAACAAGTTATCTGTAAGAATGTTGCTACATTTTGATTCTTGGGATCAGCCCTTACTCTCTATTTTCCCCCGAGGTATTAAGACTAATTTCCCGATTCTAATCTCAAAGATCTTCCTTTTTTAGCATTCATTCTGGGATAGCATTCGCCTGTAAAAGAACTTTCGACAAGATTGATCATATAACCACAACTACCATTACTCGACCCATCTCCAGAGATTTTCCTTTGAGATGTTGGTTGGCTGCTTAGCATCCGGTTCTTCATTATTCATGTGGATGGATGGCTACTGGACTTTCTGGATCAATTAATATTATCTCATTACATCATTTTCTCCTTGTGATCTTTTCCTTCTTTAATCTTCCTCGTTTTTTTTTTTTCTTCTACTCATTATTTCCACTCATAAGCTCGTGGTTTTTTCATGATTGTTAAGTATTACTGTTAATAGTAAGTATTATTATTAATTAATAAAAAATGTTTTGTTAGATTTTCTGTTTAATGTGCAAATATAAAATCTGTTCTGTCATTTATTCCACGAATAAAATATATATTTATGCATTAAATTTTAATATTATGTGATATATATATATATACATATATATTATATCCTTTTTAAAAATGAAAAGCCATTTTTATTTTAATTAATTTTTTAGTATCTGATTTGAAGATAAAAAGAAATTTTATAGTTTCTTAAATTTAAATATACTTGTTAGTTCTAACCTATCCAATTATTAATATTAATTTTTTTTGGCATTGATTGGAAGAACAGCTGAAAAAATCAAACATGCTGTTGCTAAAGCATTTCTACTGGGTTGAAATGTATATATATATATATACTCTAGCTTGTATGTATATATATGTACTAGCTGACTCTGAAATGCTTTGTTATGGCTTTGTTGTAATGCATTGATTTAGTATTATGCTAAGCTAGTCAATGCAGTCCAATTAATATTTACTTATAATTTCGGAGAGTTGAGATTACGCATAAAATAACATAATGTTTTCCTTTTGCATTGTATTCATCTCTCATTTGATTATAGTATAATACATGAATTACTCACGAAGTTGTTAAACAACAATAAATAATGAATTAATTTTAAAAATGAGGTGAGAATAACTTTGACTTTCACCAATTTTTAATATTATTTTTATGATTTTAAATTATAACAATAAATAATTTACAATTTAAGTATAATTTTCACTATTCGGTGTACCATTTTTTTTCGGTAAACTGTCTTTTGCTAACTCAAATAGATTCGATAGTTTCCCCTCACGTGAGCATGCAGTATATAGTTGTCCATGCGAGAAACATAGATATTCAATGTCTAAGCCAGAAATGGGAATTGTTTGGCTTTAAGACTTATTTATGGTCAGTGTCAAGGCCAAACGAATAAGGAGCTGAAGCCTTTTGATTGGTATTGGGATTCTGACTGTACCAGTGAAATGCGTTGCAACAGGGCGTTTTCTCCTTTGAACTGCACAATCAAAATAGTTGCTTCAAGAAGTTTCCAGGTAATTCTTTTGATTACTAAACGTGTGGCGTTGCATTATCTAGGTGTATTTAAGTTACGTGGCAGAATAACCAACGAACCATTCTTTATCTGAAGATTGTGAGTGTATGGTGACATTTCTGATAAATCTAGAGAATTTTCAAAAGCTCAGTTGGAAAATTTACGGTTTCGTTTTCATCAACAATAGTGTCGATTGATTTAAAATGCAGTAGATAACCTGGAAACGACTCTGTATCTGGATGTTTATTTCCTTAACATCATTATATTTTCTGCCTAAGTAACATGATTGCAGCTCCAATCATTATCTAGATAATTTTCCAATATATCCGGGTAGACACTCTCAATCAGTTCATTTTTTGACAAACATTACAGTACAAAAATTCTCTGTCAATTTCATATTTTATGTATTGGAATGCAGTTCTACTTTGTCCTCTTTTAATATCCTGTAGTTGGTTAGAAAATATTTGCGCCGATTGATCATCTTGCAATTGTACTCGCATATTTATGGTCAATCGAAGTGTTTCGACGTTTCGCCATAAAAACGATTGTTTTAAACATGCACTAATCTCGTGAGAAAAAGTAGAGAGAGGAATGACAGGCAATGTATGTCGTAAATCACCAGATATCAATAGGACAGCACACCCGAATCTTTTTTCGTTGCAGTTTAAATCTTGCAAAGGTTTATATAGTACTTCGAGTGAATGTTTGAGGGTCATAGTAAATTTATCTAATTATGGGTGAACTCCTTTGCAATACCGTAGCTATTCTGCACTTTTTTTAATGTTACAAATTTCTTCTGGTTTCTTATGAATGTCTAATGGCAGCTTGAATGCTGAATGTGCAGTTTGTCTACCATCTAACAAAGTGGCAACAATACCTGAAGATTCAATTGGAAATGCCGTTTTCTGTTGGCATCGTGTTTTTGGAAAATCACGCCTGCAAGTTCAGAAGCTATGGGAGTCAAAAATCCGGACGTCGGGCTCGCGAACGCAAAGTCCTTCGACCTCATCCCCGCAATATTCATTACAGTTATAAGAGTTTCTGAAATCTGAACCCACACAGAGTCTTGTTTCCCACCCTGAGAAGCCCCCTGTGCCCACTTTCGGTGTCCCTACTCCTGAATTCAGTCCCTGAAAGGTGAAGGGGGCATTAAAGTCGTCCGGCATTATTCGGCAAAGTTACAGGAGTTTCTAAACTCGATTTTAGAGTCTTGTTCTCCACACAAAAATACACCAGGAGACTACTTTACACACCCCAAGATCTTTAAGGTTAGCTTCTACCACATCTCGCATAAAATGCAGTCGTCTGGCATTATTTTGCATATATACTGGAATTTCTCGAATCAAATTGACTATTTGAATCGGCAGTCTCGAAATACATCAGGGACACTTTTTGCGTTCCTATATTCATCTGCAAGCTAGGCCGTTGTCCACGTATATTACGGTCGTCCCTCATTATCCAGCAAAGTTACCGGAACTCCTGAAATCCAGATTTTCGTTCCCCGCCCCGGAAAGCACACGTGACTGACTTTCATGCCGCTAAATGAAAATTCGCATGTGGGACTCCAACACGAAGCCAGTTCATCTAATTCCAGCAATATCCAGCAAATTTACGAGAGTTTCTAAAATCTAATTTCAAATTTTACTTTCGTTGAGTTAGATGCAACCAGTGACTACTTTTGGCACCCCTGAGCTTTCAAGTTCATTTCCTAAAAGGGGCATTAGTATCAGCTGACATTATCCGGCAAAGTTACCGGAATTTCTAAGATACGATTTGAGATTCTTATTTACTATCTTGAAATACACCAAAACAGCAATTTACCCTCTCCAAGACTTTTCGAGTAAGCTTCTGCCGCGATCAACATGATAGACGGTTATACGAAATTATCCGGCAAAGTTTCGGCAATTTCTCGCATCAGATATCAGATTTGTATTGCCCGTCTCGAAGTACACCCGATTTTCTAACCCAATAGACCCAATTTTTGCTCTCCAAAGTGTTAAAAGTCCCTGCTACGATGTGTCTAAAATACGGTCGTTAGGAATTATTCAGCAAAGTTACTTGCATTATATTGAACCGATTCAAAAATCGGACTCAACACCTCGAAATACGGCAAGCATTCACTTTTCGTGCACTTTGGTGTACGAATTCCGCTTTCGCAGACACACGCGCATTGCGACATTTTTTGAATTTTACCGTTTCCCAGATTATTCATGTTTCCGGCACAAAAAAAAGGTCATTAATTGAGATAAAAACTGTCCTATATTTTAAGTGACTTACAATATACAGAATTATATTAAGTTCGGAGGCGTGTTTTGGAGTTCATCGTTGACACGGGATTTTTATATATTTAAAGATATAATATTTTATTATATATATAAATGTTGTTATATATACACACACATCCATACTTATGCACGCACGCATGCACACATAAATATATATTTATATATACTATTATTATATTATTCAAATAATTTCATGTATTTTTTGTTTATTATTTTATTCAAACTTTTCACTTAATGCCAACGAATGCCTAACTGACCTCTGACCGGTGTTTCAATTGATATCAAATCTTCGGATGTTCTAGAGTTATTATTGAAACGATAAAAACTGATGTAACTGCTCAAATTTTTTAAGAAAAAAAATCTACATAGGAAATTTTATAGCAACTTGGTGGACACCGCTGAAGTATCGATGTGGATTTGGTGTCAAACTTTAAATGAAGCATAGTTAATTATTTAGATTTTCTTGCATGGTTTCAAATGACACATGTGTTGGTTTGTGAAAGTTTAAAAGTTCATGCTTAGAAATAATTTATATGTATTTAGCGTATATTCCTAAAAGTTAAATAGAATTACAAAATCCACATATCAGAGTTCTCCGGATTGTCACTTGATAGTTCTGTTACTTAAACATTGCACATTTTTATGATAAAAAAATATTTTTAAAAATCATACTACTTCATGCCCATGAACTATTTCTTAGAAATCAGTTCATATATTTTTGTTTGAAATTCTTTGCAGTTGATGAGTCAAAAGAAAATTTTCATGTGGATGTCATTTTATAAATATATTTATTAAAAAAGTTAAAACAAATTTCAAAAGGGAAATATTTAGTTATTGATCCACATTGCGTACTAAAAACTATATTTGTTCTTCACTTTAATATCATAGTGATACGATTAAATTACCTAATTCAATGTACTTTTTCCTTTAAAAAATTGATAGAGAAATTCCATAGCCATTATCTGAATAATACATTTCTAATTTTCCCTTTATCTCTCAAAGTACATTTTGAGCTTATCTCATATTCATTTATAAAGGTATTATAAGCTCAAAC
>BMAV01020950.1:0-10394 GCA_019973955.1 Trichonephila inaurata madagascariensis | reverse complement strand
ATACATTTAGCAATGACGTGTATTGGAAGAAGAGTATGAAAAAAAATATTTATTGTCCTGCTTTGTAGTATTGTTGCTCAGTGCCAAATTCGTAATTATATAACAAAGAGAACTATAGTCATCTAATTTGGATCTTTACTTCCACCAATAAAATATGTGGCTAGCGACGGCATTAATGCGTGCTTTCTATTAATTGATTCAACAGTATAAATTCGAAACGCATTTCATTATAGTATTTATATTACATTAAATTATATACGAAATAATCTTCAACAGTTTGTTTAATACAGTACAAAGTTTTCTTCAAACTGAAGTCTAGTCCTCTTACATAAGGATTATGACAGATATTACCCATTGGGATCACATACACACATCTGTGCTTCATAATAGCAATAATATGTGGATCTATAGGTATTGCAATAGCTAACAGAACAAATGTTTTGTATCTATAAATTGCCATACTTCGAAATAATGCCAGCAGTAATGTTTTTTTTCTCGAAAATATTGAGTTGAAACGGAGATAAGATCCAGAACAGGTGATACAGTATGCAATATTTCTAGACATAATCACGCTACATGAACCATACTTTCATACTTTGAGTTTCTATATATAATTTAATGAAAAGGAAGTGATATATTGTTCAAAAATATATACTTTCAACATGAAACAAACATTAAGGCAAATAACCTAGCCATATAACTTCATTTAGTTTCTTTTATATGAATATTACTATGATCGTAAATAGAAATATAGCTGTTGCTATCGTTATATGTACATAAAAAGAAATTATACCACTATAAGGCAGTGCTCTCACAACCCAGTTTTCGATCATGATTTTCATCACGCCCCCCCCCCCTCATACAATAACAATGTATTTAATTCAATAATACTATACTTCGAAGCTAAAACTACAATACGACCTTAACCTCTTAAGTGCCACCGGCGTATATAAACGTGTCGCTCAGTCAAAGCAAACGATAATTTCCCCTGAAGTATATATACGCCTTTCCGAAGTATGATCTTTTCTCTCTGCTCTGCTATCCACAGAATTATTCTGAAGGCTTTGGAATGCAATAAAAGGATCTTGACAATGTTTGCGAAGAATTTACTTATTTCAGAATATTTTTTTTTCTTTTTTTTCCCCCCCCCCAATACATTTCATACGCGCGCCTACGTGGGAAATGGTTGTCATTGGGAAGCGAATCGCGTAACTTTTCATCGGCAGTTAAGGGATTATAATCCATACAAATTGTCAAGATAAGCGTTAATTTTTGTATATAGCTTTATATATATAACAAGCCAATGGGTTCAATGGTAATTATTAAACTTGTTCTTAACTTAGTATTGTTAAATTAATTATAAAATGCATTGTATAGCACTAATACAATTATAAGTGTAATATATCAGTGTGAATGTGTATTTTATTTTTTATTATGTCAGAATACGTTTGGCTTTTGACTTTTCAATATACTCGAAAGCAGACGCATCCCACAGTTTGAGAAATGCTACAACTATGAAACACTTCCCAAGAGGGTGCCCATTTTTTCTCTACTTCTTGATGCATATTGATGCATTTCTTGATTGCGTTATAGATATTTAGTTATTGGACAAAATATAATTATATTAATTTAACCAATCTAATTGAGCATTTTTTTCTTGAGGTTTAGGGACTGTGGAGTTTAGGCAACAGGTCTGCCGCGTCCAATCCGCCTCTAGAAGTATGAAGCAAGTAAATGGTTACTTCCCACAATAGAAAAATGTGCTACGCCGTCCTGCATGGACCACATAATCTGAAGCGCAGTAACCTGCACTCCCTGCAGCAACTCCGAAAGGACTCGCTGTAAGAATAAAGGTATTTTGAGACATTGAGGCATTAGATCAGTATATGTATATTCTGCATTGACCACGCTCCTCGTCTGGAGCACCGTTCTCCTGACGTTTACTACAGTGTTTCTCAAACTTTGGGGTGCGCCCTTCTTGAGGGCCGTGACAACTCTACGAGGGGGCCTCGAGCATATTGAAAAGTCAAAAACAAAACTTTATTTAATTAAATTTGCTTGTTTACTTTCAATAAATTAATAAATACATTCTGACCTAAAAAAAATAAAATACACATTTACACTGATATATTACACTTATAAATGTATCAGTGCTACACAATGCATTTTATAATTAATTTAACAGTATATAGTTAAGAACAAGTGTAATAATTACCAGTAACCCCATGAGCTTGACATATATAAAATTATTTTCAAAAATTGAAACTTATCTTGATATTTTGTACTGTTTATAATTAATCCCTTAACTGCCGAATAAAAATAACGTGATTCGCTTTCCAATTCCGAATGTTTTTCACGTAGGTGTGTGTATGCGATGTATTGAGAAAGGTAGGGAATAAAGAAACAAATAATCTGAAATAAGTAAATCCTTCACAAACACTGCCAAGGTTCTTTTATTGAATTCCACAGCCTTCAGAATAATTTTATGATTAGCAGTGCTCAGAAAAGATCGTATTTCGGAAAGACGTATATGTACGTCCAGGGCAATTAAAGCTTCGGCTGAGCAAGAAGTTTATAAATGCCGGTGGCAATTTAAAGTCGTATTGTAGATTTAGCGTTGAAGTGTAGTATTATTGAATTCAATACATTGTTATTGTTTCAGGGGGTTAAATTATGATTGAATATTGGGTCGCGAATATAGAAACTTTAAGAAGTACTGGTTTACTATTATAGCGATTTTCACCGATTAAGCGCTGTTTGTGACTCAATGTTCTATGACGATTTATCATCCGCATGCTGCCTGTTATCACCCTTCTGAATCTGTTGGTAGAATTCTACAGCACCCTGTATATTGTTGTGTGTGTACTTAATGGTGTTTTAAAAAAGAATACTTATTCTTGGCGTTAATTGTTCAGTATTACATTGAAGATGGTTACATAATCGGAAAAATAACTATTTTGAAATTTGTTAATTTTAAATTAAAATTTTTTTACTGCATTTTTCAGGTGTGATATAATATTATAAACTCGATAAAACAAAATTACTATTTCTTTGTCACCTAGTGGCAAACAACGTAAGCTAGTGATTATATCTTCAAAATGGTAACGGATACGAAAAGAGTTAACGAAGTCTTATAACTTTCTCAGTTTTGTGCGAAAATATTTCACACACACACACATCTATGACGAAAGGAAATTTAGAAGGGAAAAAAAGGTAGAAATTTTATGTTTTAAATTAAGGCTGTTTTTACCATATGTACGATAGTGTGAACTTGACGCGAAGCACATTTTCGGACAGAAAAAATGCCTCAATTTTTATAGAAATGAGTGATATTGTAACTCATGCATTTGTTTATAATATAACGTTTTTAAAATTTCAAAATATTTCATATACAATTAGTTTTTCCTTTTAACATGTGAAGGGATAGCTCATTTAGCATTACGGTAAAGGGGAAAAAATGCAAAACACATTTTATCAAAGAAAAAATGTGTCAAAACTCTAATAAAAATTAGTAGTATGATAAAATATAAGTGATTCTCTACTTATAGGATGGTGTAGACGGAATATAATATTGATGTTTGTGTGTGTGTGAGAGAGAGAGAGAGAACTTTTGTATCCGAAAAAATATTCCATATTTAGCCCCTATTCTTTAACATTAGCCGAAGATAGCCTTAAAACTAGCCGTCATTGTTAATTCGCGGACCATTGTATTTATCTTATTTGAAAGGGCTACGGTTTATTTACCACAGAAGCATGTTAATGGTTGCACCTGTATTTAAGAATCAATTTGTATTTTTTTTTTCTCAGGACGCATCAAGTCAGCCCGTGTTTGAGTTGCAAATTGTATGAAACTCAAGCATCATGCAAATAAGAAACGAATGTCATATCTTTTTAACAGGTTGTGTGCAGCTAATGCGCATAATTATTTTCTTCATGCAACTCAAAAATTTAGGTTGAGACATAAAATTGAATATTTAATTCAGTACCAAGTATACAAATTCTAGTCTACCATTAGTCAAAATTTTTTAATTTATAGAATTCCTCATTGAAGTACTTGAGTAGAAATGCATAAAATTTAATTTTTTCTCCTCTTTTTTACTTTTGTTTTATAATAATTTTAAACAATGAAATTTTACTATGAGGAATGCAATTTCAAAGAAAACACATGAGGTTTTTTTTATGAAGATTTAGTTTAATTTTCTTTGGAAAATAATGTTTTAATCTTTGTTTTTCATTATAATACTAACAATTATAATATTGCTTTCTCTACATGAATTGATTAGAAAATAATGTGCGTTTTTTTATCAGAAAAATATTGCTTTTAATGGTTTATACAAATTTTATTATGAATTCACTTTTAAAAAAATATATGATGTAATACTAAACATAGTTTAAAACATTCAAAGAAAACTAAATAAGTATTAGCTTGCTCATAAATGCTAAACATAAAATAAAGAGTCAAAATTCAAATTACGATAGTACATTTTAAGACGACCTGGTTGAAATTTAAATCCAATGAATGAATGATTTAGTAATCTAATGAACTACGTATAAATGCTTTTAAAATTATATCTTTATGGAAATATATTTTGTTCCACTCTTTTATCTGTTGTAATTGTTTTAAATCACTATTATTACCCTAAATTATAATTTTATCGATAATAATTATTAAAATTGCAACCACAAAACAAAAAGTAAAAAAATTGTTAAATAAACAAATATTAATCATGTACGAAAAAGATTAAGTACAACTGCTTCTTATCTTAAAAAAATAATTGATTAATTATATTTGGCTGCTTTCGTTGTTTTCTTTTTCCAGGGTATTGGGGGAAATAATTTGTTCCAGTAAGAAAGGCTTACCCAGAAAGTTGTTACTACTTTTTGACACTGGAAGCCAGATCCTCCTTCTCAATCCCCCGGGGACTTCTTTACATTAAGACTAACTTATTCCATCTAATCTGAAAGATCTGCTTTTATCAGCATTCACCTTGGAGTAATATTGTCTGCAAAAGAAACCTTGATGAAATTGATCGTATAACCGCAACAACCATTACAAGACAATCTCCAGAGATCATCCTTTGAGATGTTATTGCGGCATACTTAGCTTTTTCCGCATTATCATTCATTTTGTGAGAAGAATAGTTATACTTCACTGTGAGGATTATTGCTTTTTTTGCAACATTATCAACATCATGTTGGTCAAATCTCATCATTTTTAATATAAAATCTGAAAAATGTTATTAAACTCTCGGATAATTGTTTAAATATCTATTGTTGAACTTAATATCAAAATTAAAATGTTTGCATTCTGCAAAGAAAAAAAAAGAAGAAAAAAAAATCTCGTTTTGGGAGAACTTTTCTTGTTTAGATCCAGTACAATAAATGTACTTAAAGAAGTATTTCTGTATACAACAATCGATTTCAATAGCATTTCGTGAACGATAAATATAACTGCTTTTTTCTGAAATGTCGATAAAAGATATACTTATTTCTGTATAATTTTATGGCATTTTCTATACATTTCTACCTAAAATAAACACTCTCTAGCAAAAAAAATTACGAAACACAGAGTACGAAATCTGATTGGTATAAAAAGTGGTGGGTGTGAAGAACATATATTTTAGAACAAAATAATAAATTTTCCAAATTTCATTGTTATTAAAGAAGGATATCAATAAGTCGTCGGTATACCTCTGACCTGAATGCAAGCTGTCACACCCCTTGGCATGAGCTGATAAAGTTCTCGAATGTAGCCCTGTGGAATTTCATGTTAAATTGTCTCCAATTGTTGAGCTAAATCATCAACGTGCCGGGATGGTTGTAATCGACTTCTCATAACTTCCCAAACGTGCTTTATGACAGAGAGATAAGGTGACCTAGCTGGCCAAGCAAATATCTGTTAAGTTTGCAGACAATTCATATCAATACGAGATATGTGCGAACAGGCACTAAAGTAAGCCTCGGGTGTCAAGAAAGGAACGGTTACACATCAGATTCTAGGAGGTCGTTAACGTAGTGCTGTGCTACCAGTGTGCCAGAAATGACTACCAAAAGAAGTTCAATTATAAAAGGTTCGGCACCCCAGACCATAACGCTCTGTTGTAGGGCTGTGTGACGTTTTGAAGTTCGGGGCAGGATCCCCACGATTTCCTGGGTGTCTCCAGATATGTCTGGTGTTGGCGTGTAAATTGGAAACTGGTCTCTACAGATTATACGTCTACAGTCAGTGCAGTTCTCCATTGATCGGGCCTAGCCCCACAGCAATCGGATTTGAGGGTGAACAAGGGTAAGAGGTAAGAGCGTAATTCTACTCTTAGTCGTCTTTGGAGGGCACTGCGACAGCTGCTCTTGCAATCTCTTTGTCTTCACCTCTATTGTAGCACTCAGGCGACCACTGCTATTCTTAAGTTGATATCTGCTGTTGTTTACCGAATCTTATCATCATATAAACGCTTCATTGATTCGATGCATATGACGAGTGATTCTATGATTCGTCGAAACGGAACCAACAATTCGATCTAACAACCTCTTTCAAACTCTGACATCTGCTCGTAAAGCGCATGAATCCTTTGACTGGGCATTGCTATAGCCAACTTAAGATATCACATTTGAAATGCAACAGACATTTTAATTCTCCGATTGAGAGTCGCACATCAAAATTTTACTGGTTCTAGGCTAATTAGGAAAAATTTTACAACGAAATATATACCTGGGACGTCCGCTAGTGTCGTTTCGATACCAAAGCAATTTATCATTATAGATAGCTATCGTTCAGCTAAAGATAGTATATACCATTAGTACAACAAACTTCGGAAATAATATTGAGCATTTATTTGACCTTAAACGCAGTGTTTTTGGGTTCACAACGGAAATGAGTCAATTATACTTAAATCATTGTGTCTAAGTGTTTCGTTACGTAGCATTTGCTTATCTGCTAATAAAAAAAAATTATTCGCTTTTCGAATATTGTACAGAGCAGACACCCTGAAATGATGTCTCGTAGAAAACGTCTAAGTCTTGATGAAATTACTAATGTAATGAGAGAGCTTTCTGAGAATGAATCGGGTGGTGTGGAGCTGTTTTGTTCTTATTTATATTCCGAGGAAGGCAAAAGATTGCGTGAAAGTGACTGCGAAGAATTTGAAGAAAGTTCGGATGAAATTTATTTTATTCCAGTAAATCGGGATATAAATGTCGCTAAAGATGACGCAGAATGAATATGGCATAATGATAATGTTCCTAACTGATTTGCGACTCGAAATGTTTTGCGACGAAGTAGTGGTACAATAAGCTTCATGAAACATAATGTCAATGAATTTGTTATGAGATCACGGTATCGTTTCATTGACAGCAGTTTTTTAGAGCATATAAAGAAATGCATTGAATAAAATGTCTTGAACCCAAACACTACTGAACAATAGTCCTGCAATTATTTAGTTAATACAATTAGTTTACATATTTTATATAACGGGGTGTTAAAACTGCACCGGTGGACGCTTAAGTGTAATCGAATTCCCGGACGTTCTAGTGTAGCTGGTACCTCAATCCCTACTGCATTCAGATTCCCCCGGGGACCTCAACGATCAAGAAAATCTCCAGCTTACCAAAATTGAGGTGGAGGTATCACGACATATATACTAGACAGATAAAGACACATTTAACTATCTCAAATAGATTTTAAAGATTAAAATAATTACCGACATCCAAACTAATTTGAAAATTTTCTCAGATTGCAAAGCATCAAAATACACTTTATAATGTTTGGAATTAATTGAAACACATGGTTATTTTTGAAGAAAAAATAAAAGCAAATACATATAGATAACGTTTTGAGGCAATTAAAAGATTTTCAAATAAAATGAAATGTGTTTCAAGCAATTGTTATATATTTAACAAATTTAGCAAGCACATACGTAAGCCTATAGGGCAGACAATAAAGCTTTCGCTAAATATAAAACATAAGCAGAACTTATGAAGAAGGTTCTAAGAACATTTTTCGAATCTAGAAAAGACTATAAGATTTCTTTCCGAAATGTTTGGAACAAAATTAGTGAAGCAGCATTCTATTGGAGAAAACATCGATCTGAAAAACTTTAAATTATATTGTAGGATTTAAATGGGATTTTTATTGAATTTACTTCGAACCCCTGAAGACATAAAAGGAAAATCTGTTTCCTCCCTGACCTCCGTTTCTGTACTTTCATTTCCTGTTTCTCACGTGGAGATTGGATTTTTTCTCTTTTTGTGTGCCTGGGCTTACCTTGAAAAGTACATTTAGAATTTTTTTTTTCTTTCCGAATATTCTCTTTGAAAAAGGTCTTGCACAATCCATTTTTTAAAAAAAGTGTGTTTCTTTTCTTTCGTTCCATAAAAGATATTTACGTAATGCCCCTTATAGAAGTATCTTAAACTAGCTTAAAAACTATGTTTTAGAAATTACATTATTGGTGTACAATTGTAAATTTTATCAACTATATTCATAAAATTATTTAATTTAAAACCAGTAAAAGTAAAAGATCATTCACAAATGTATTCCCGAAATTTTAACATTCTTTAACCATATTTGACAAATATAAGTATTTAAAATACATTCTGTGAAAAAAAAAAAAAAAACGACGCAACAAGAACAAGTCGTCCTATTAACACAAGAATTGGAGGGTAAAAAGAGTATGCACATAATAGAAAATGATTAAAATTTCAGAAAAATTGAATGGTTTATTTCAGAGTTACAAAGTAACGAGCTCAATAAGATGTGGACCCACCTCTAGCCTGGATGCAAGTTGTCACACACCGTGCAATAGAGTGATAAAGCAACCTGGCGGTCTCCTGCGGTATATCTTGACAAATTTTCTCCAAATGTCGGGCCAGGTCATGAACATTCCCTTTCCCATCATATCCTAGACATGCTCGATTGGAGAGAGATCTGGCTGGCCAAGGAAGTGTTTGACAAGCTGTAGGAAAATTCATAGCAACACAGATCGTATATGGTCTGGCGTTATCATGCTGAAAAGTGAGGCCAGGGTGCTGCTAAAGGAACGGTAACAAAACAGTTCTCAGAATGTTGTCGACGTACCTCTGTGCTGTAAGTGTGCTCTAATGACGCCCAAAGTGGTCCGGCTGTCAAAAGAGATGGCGCCCCAGACAATAACTCCTGATTGAGGGACTGTGTAGCGTGCAATATTGAAATCAGGATCGGCACGCTGCCCTGGGCTTCTCCAGACACGTCCTCGATGATTGTCAGGACACAATTGGAAGCGGGATTCGTCGCTAAACACTATAGGTCCCCAGTCAGAATGATTTCAATCTAATCGAGTAAAGCATAACTGTAATCTGGCAAGACAACATGCAGACGTAAATGGCAGGTCTCGTAGCGTTCAGTACGAGCGTAAAATTCGCAATATCAGCCGTTTGTGAATGATCATGGTGGACACTCGTGTGTGTCTAGAAAGTCTGAAAGTTCATAACGATGAACCAGACTCTGTGACAGCTTATCTGACAATCAATCTGCTCTCCCGATCTGCTGTGGCCCTAGGTCGACCGCTACCATCACGACGCTGATATCTGCCATTTTCCACCCATTCTTGCCAGCATCTTTTAATGGCCGCATCGCTTCGACTCACATGACGAGCGATTTTCCGATTTTCCCAACCTGCCTCTTTCACTTCAGTGATACGACCTCTTTCAAACTCTGAGAGTTGCTCGCAATGAGCTCGAATACCTCGGTGGGGTATGTTTTCAGTCATTGAAATGTATCCTAAATCTCAATGCAACCGAAATTTTGACCATCAGACTGAGAATCGCTCCATATAGACATATGCCGTAGCTCCCGCTATTCATTCATTGGACACCAAATTTTAATCATTTGCATGTTCGGTGCAAATGTCTTTGCATACGAAATTTCATTACAATCGGGTAACTCCTTCTTGGTGCGTCGTTTTTTTTCGTTATAGAGTGTAAAATTATACAATAAACTCAGTCATTTAAGCCATTGCATCTAAACCAAAAACAAGAATCAATGTCATCCACGTCAATGTCAATTTTTTAAATGTATCGATGATAATTAATCCTGGATTTCTTCCAAAATCCAGGAGGTTTATTCAAGCTTTTGCGTATTAAATACCAGACTGCCTTCTCGCTCTTTGTTAGAGGCCTTATAAAAGCTCTCTCTTTTCGCCAGGGTCAGAAGATATTTCCAGAGTGCCTCTCAGGATATTTTTTAATTAATTTGATTTCTGCGATAATGCATGCAGATTTAAAAAAATAAAGGCCAATAATTAATTATAATTAATCTTGAATCGTTTAAAGATATTTCTTAAAACAAAAATAAACGACTACATAAAATACAAAATATTTCCCTTCATTACAGTTTAAAAAAAGTTAAAGATTAGTTAAAA
>BMAV01020949.1:0-19928 GCA_019973955.1 Trichonephila inaurata madagascariensis | reverse complement strand
TGGAAACGCTTTTTTTATAGTTATTAACTTGGCAATATGGCATGTAAAACATATTGATCAATAAATTTTCTCATGTACGAAAAAAAACGTCCGATTTTATGATACGTTTTAAATCTGCCTAAGTGTCCAGCGATTGGCTTGTCATGAAATTCTCTCATTATTTCATTCCTAAATATTTTGGAATGTATACACGCATTTCACCTAATGACGTTGCTGTGTTTCGCATAAAATAACAATCCTTCAATTAAACGGAAATCGTGGGACCAATTCTCACATATCGTTGCATTAACCGAGTTATCTTCCGGGTTTTCTAAATATCTATATATATGACCTAATTCTGGGTCATTTTTTTGTTCATTTATTAATTGTTCCCGCGAAGTAAGTACCAAATCTTTGATTATGCAGCAATTAATTTTATCGCCAATTATACTTTTAATTGATTCCTTGAAAGAATGTCAGCCACTGCATTTTGAGTTCCCGGTCTATGTTCCCATTCTATATTGAATTCTGCTAACTTTAGTGCCCATCTAATCATCCTACTCGACAAATTTTTGCCATGTGTTAGGCGTGTTAATGCGGCGTGATCTGTTATTACCTTAATTGGTAATATTCCTAAATATGTTCTAAATTTGTTCAACGCCCATACTACTGCTAGACATTCTCTTCGGTTACTGTGTAATTCCTCTCTGCGTTGTTCAGTGTACGTGACGCAAATACCACTGGTCTGTTTTGTTGGTTAAGTACTGCTCCTAAACCAATCGAACTGGCATCTGTAAATAACTCGAATGGCTCCTGAAAGTTTGGTAATTTTAAAACTGGCGCTTTTGTTACCGCCTCCTTGACCTCTTCGAATGCCTTTTGTGCTATTGACCAGACAAATTTTTAAATTTTCGTTTAAGATTATAAAGTGGCTCACAAATATCCGCATAATTTTTAATAAATTTCGCGTACCACTGGGACATACCTAAAAACTTGGACACCTCTTTTGAGTTACGGGGCGGTTTCATCTCTTGTATAGCTCTCTAACCTTTGTCTCATCCGTTTTAATTCCTTCTTTACTAATAATTAATCCTAAATATTTCAATTCATCGCACCCAAATTTACATTTTTCTTTATTTAATGTCAATCCTGCATCCCTTAACAACGAAAAAACTTCCCTTAAATGTTCAACATGGTGAGTGAATGATGGAGACGCAATAATAACGTCGTCCATGTAAACACTCACAAACTTCCCTATCACCGGTTTTAGGATTATGTCAATTGCTTTTTGAAAATTGGGAGCTGCTCCTGATAAACCGAATGGCATCCGCTTGAAAGCATAAGTGCCACTTTTTACTACAAATGCGGTCTTAACTATATCGCTGGGGTTCACTGCCATTTGAAAGTACCCACTTCTAGATCAAGAGATGACATTATTGCTTGGGAGTGGTATGTTCGTTATCAAATCATCTATTAACGGTAAAGGGTATCAAGTGATACTTTGTGACGAATTCAATTTTCTATAGTCTACTGCAAATCTATATGCTTCCGGATTATCTGGTGGTAACCCATTATTTTTCTTTTGCATAATACAACAGGTGACGCGTATGGGGACTGAATTGGAACAATCGTTTCTCTGTAACATTTTTGTATGTGAAAAATCTATTATTGCTTGCTTAGTGCGATCATACCTATAAGGCCTTGAAGTTACTGGTGGTGGGTTATCTCCCGTAAGCCAATTTCATGGTATAAAACATGAGTAAGACCTGGTTTGTCTGAAAAATAACCCTTAAAACTACTACTAAACAAATTTTGTAGTTTGCTTTTCTACTTCAATTTTGTTTTTAGATAAATCTATCTCAACTTTTTCCCTCTTTTAATTGGTTCAACCACCTTATTTATTTGAGAATCTGGAATTTTCAACGATTTTTGATTAAAATCTAATACGATTCTTGGACGCACTTATGAAATCTATACCTAGAATACATGGGTATTCTAAATCTTTCAACACATGAAATGAACAATTTCTTTCGAATTGTCTGATCCTAATTTTAAATTTTTCCAATCCCCTGTTTTGGCATTTCGCACCCTGTGCTGTTATTACCTGGCTCGCGATTTTTTAATTTGCTTATAGAAAAAATATTTTCTATATACTTCCCGATATAAATGATTTATCTGCCCCGGTGTCCCATAGCGCTTTCAAAATGTGTTATTTAAAAAAAATAGGCACGTGGGGAAGTTCTAGGGGTGCTTTTACATATCGGAGAAAGTCTAATTGTCTCTTGTCGACACCTCTTGAGGTTGATCATTAACCACAATATTTAATCGTCCCCTTTGGTCCTATCGCCTCGATTGAAATTATTACTCGAACCCTTATTTCTACGGTCCCCTCCACTAAAACCATCATATCGCTCATCTCGAAATGAGTAACCCCTATTGCTGAATCTCTGATCACCACTATGAAACCCACTCCTCTCGAACCCTCCATTACCTTGACGGCTATTCTCATAAAATTCATTTCTACTGTTATTTGGTCTACGCCCCATCTCAGAATTCCTCCAGTTTCCACCACTAGCCCCAAAATTAGGCATCCCATGCGCACTCCGACCCCGTCCCTCCACACTATCGCCCTGACAACCCCCCTGCAATCTACAAGAATATCTCTCCTCGAACCCAGCCAAGACTTCCAAAAGTTGTATCGTGTTTTGTGGACCTCGGACTTCCACGTAGTCCTGGATCTGTGGTTCGAGTCGAACTAAAATATGATCCACTAAGTCTGCTTGTGACATTCCTAATTCTAAACTTCTCTATTTTTAGTAATCTATAAACAAAATCAGTAGCATCCTGATTTCTTCCCTGCTGGGATGCATAAAAATCCGACTGTGTTCTTTTCTTATTTTTGACCGCGGAAAAGCCTTCGCTAATTCAGCTTTTTAGCTGCGCAAAATCCGTGGCTGTATTTTTTCACCAACAACGAACCAAATATCGAATACCAATCTTGAGCCCTTCCCTGAGATGACTTTTTTAAGTAAGCACATGACAGATTCTTGGGATTTCAAGTAACTGTATGTGTTATCTATACACTCTATAAACTCTGCAACGTTCTCCGACCCTGAAAAATACATTTCAGGTAGAACCGTACTTCCACCTACATTACCTAACCCAGAATTAAATACGTTCTGCGTATTGCGACATAGCCATCCTGTGATGACCAGTCGTGCCGGTTCCGCGTAAGCTAGAGGTGTGGGATTATCAAAATGATGAGACATAAAATTTTAATACAACTTTTATTTAAAAATAACTTATATTACTTTAAAATTTTAATTTGACAATTTTATTTAAAGAGAGAGTCAAGCCCAAATTAAATCACGTATTCAAGTCAGATCACGCGACTAGATCCTTATCTCACTTTTCATTAATAACCTTTTTCATCTATTACTTATATCCAATATTACCTTTTTCAGTTCTCCTTCCTTGACCTAGAGAATATTATCTATAAACTTTATATATGAAGATTCCAACTTTTATCTTAGGCTTCTATTCTTTCCAAAACAACGGATAAAACTTGATCCCAAGATTTCACACTAAGTTTTTGTCACGCATCGATCAGAATAATTCCACAATATATTCTGAGCCTGCCGCGCTTTTATCTAGGTTTTTCCACGCATTCTAAGCTTGTGCCATTCTTATCATCAAAGTTTATCCTTTTTATAGTAAATCCTTTGCATAATATCTTTGTTTTTCTTTTTGGTATTTGGGGTTAAAAGTTTTGCCATTAATCGTGGCCGTCAAAGAACATAGGGGTTATTTTAAAAGAAAGACGCGGAGACGCACAATACATTTCTTATCTTGAATTACTTCCTTTTGGTTCTTCTTCATAATTATATAAATATTATCTGATGACAATGGTCTTTTATTTATTTTATTGGGTACACGGTTTGCCACTTCTTTGTGGTCCGCTTGACCAAGATCCAGGCGATCGTTTATATCCCACTCTTTCTTGTCGCTTTCTTTTACGTTTTGTCTTATTACTAGAAAAAGAGCTAGGTAGTGATCTGATAAGTGATCCGCGTTTATCGGCCCTATCTGTGTGTTTCACAGTGATTTGATTTATGATTTATCCCCTTTTTCCTCTAACTCACGCTTTTAAATTCTCAGACCCTTCTTATTACCATATTGCGACTCATTTGGATCTTCGTTGTACGTTTTCCAAACTACTCGTTTCCTGACGTGAACTAATGTTATCCGAGCTACCTGTTCCTATCGCGATCTCGTCACATTTCCTATGACGATATATTCTACTTGATCAACATTGGATGGTTAACCTTTTCCTGAAATAAATATTATATTATTATTTCTTACTTCTAACACTCTATACGGACCTTCAAATTTTTGTTTAAACTCAGCGCATTTTTTATTCGCTGCTGAACTTAAAGGGTGTGTCTCTAATAAGACCCAGTCATCTACCTTACTTGTACATCACGCCTGCGTCTATTATATAATATTTTTACCATCTTTCATGTTTAGTTTTGTTTTTCGTCTATAGCTTCATCAAAACAATTCTTTCTAATATCTCTTACTGCAAATTCAGTTCCGTCCGAAACCATGACTAATTTTTGAAAAGGGGTAATCAACTTTCGACCCAAAATAATTCTGCAGGGTTTTCCGTCGTTTCATTCACTGCTGTACGAATAGCATAAGTGCAACCCATGTAAGAATTGGTCCCAAGTATCGTGTTGATCATTTACATAATTTGCAATCATTTGCACCACAGATCGAGATTTACGCGTTCGGTTCTATTTGCCTGAGGCCCATATGCAACAAAGTCTTCACATGCCTTTATGCCTAATCTTTCACTTAAATGTTCAAAAATTTCGGATATAAATTGGGGACCGTTTTCACTTTATTACCATTGGAGCCCAAACGCGATATAAAATTATCAAAAAAAGTATCCGCTATTATTCGAGCCGAGGCCTTTTATGGGTATAATTTCAGCCCATTTGCTGAAAATGATTGGTAATACTAAAACATATCGATTACGTCTCACCTCGATGTAGGAAACAGACCTAACAAATCTAAACTTAACTATCTCTGTTTGGATAATTTGATAATCGGATTTAATCGACCAGCTGGTACCCGTTTTTGTAATTATTAACTTGGCACATATGCGCGGTATACATATTGATCAATAAATTTTCATATACGGAAATAACAAACGTTCCGTATTTTATGATAAGTTTTAAATCTGCCGAAATGACCTGGTGATTGGCTTGTCATGAAATTGCTTAAGATTTCATTTCTAAAGACTTTGAATGTATACACGCATTTCACCTAACGACGTTGCGTGCGTAAGCCGCATAAAACCACAAGCCTTCAATTAGACGGAAGTCGCGGACCAATTCTCACATATCGTCGCATTAACAGAGTTATCTTCCGGGTTTTCTAAATATCTATAGATATGACCTAATTCTGGGTCATTCTTTTTCTCTGTTATTAACTGTTCACGCGACGGAAGTACTAGATCTCTGATTATTGCACAATTAACTTTTTCTCCCATTATACTTTCAACCGGCTTTCTGGATAAAATATCCGCTACCGCATTTTGAGTTCCAGGTCTATGTTTCCATTCTATACTAAATTCCGCTAATTTGAGTGCCCATCTGATCTTCCTACTGACAAATTTTTTCCATGAGTTAAACGTGTTGTTAGCGTGATCTGTAATAACTTTAATAGGCAGTGATTCCTAAATACGTTCGGAATTTATTCAGCACCCACAATACTGCTATACATCTCTTTCGGTTACTACATAATTCCCTTCCTCAGCGTTGTTCAGAGTACGTGAAGCAAATATAACTGGTCTTTGTTCTTGATTTAGAACTGCTCCCAAACCTATTGAACTTGCATCTGTAAATAACTCGAAGGGCTTTTTGAACTCCGGCAATTTTAAAACTGGCGCCTTTGTTATGGCCGCCTTGACCGCGTCGAATGCCTTCTGCGCATCAATGGACCAGAAGAATTTTTAAATTTCGTTTAAGATTATAAAGGGGCTCACAAAGATCAGCATAATTTTTAATAAATTTCTCGTACCACTGGGACATACCCAAAAACTTGGATACCTCCCTTGAATTCCGTGGTGGTTTCATCTCGAGTATGGTTCGAATCTTTGTCTCATTCATTTTGATTCCTTCCTTACTAATAATCAATCATAAATACTTCAATTCTTCGCACCCAAATTTACATTTATCTTTATTTAACACGTCACACACAATACGTCCGTATCTTGCAATTGTGACGTCTATCGCGTCTTTTCTGTTAACATAACTCCTATGTTCTTGACGGGTCACGATTAATGGCAAAACTTTTCCAACCCAATACCAAGAAGTACAAGATAAACAAAGATATTATGCAAAATGAGGATTTACTATAAAAGGATAGAAGCATTCTGATCGATAGCGTGGCAAGCCTAGATATAGCGTGGCAAGCCTAGATATAGCGCGGCAGGCTCAGAGATAGTATCGAAGCATTCTGATCGATAGCGTGACAAAGCTTAGTGTGAATCTGGTGATCAAGAATTAGCAGTCCGATAGTTTTGGGAAAGAATAGAAGCCTAAGATAAAGAAGTTGGAATCATCAGTTTATAAAGTTTATAGATACCCATATTTAAAATAAAGGAAGGAGAACTGAAAAAAAGGTAATATTAGATATAAGTAATTAGGATGCATAGGATTATTAATGATAATTAAGATAAAGGATCTAGTTGCGTGATCTGGACTTGAATACGTGATTTAATTTGGGCTTGACTCTCACTTCAATTAAAATTGTCAAATTAGAATTTATAATATGTTATTCTAATAAAAGTTGTATTAAGAATTATTATGTCTCATCATTTTGATAATCCCACACCTCTAGCTTACGCGGAACCGGCACGACATGGTCATCACAGGATGGCTATGTCGCAGCAATAACGAAAAAACCTCCCTTAAATGCTCAATTTGGTGAGTGAACGATGGAGACGCAATTATGACGTCATCCATGTAAACACTCACAAACTTCCCGGTTTCAGGATTAGGTCAATTGCCTTCTGAAAATTGGGAGCCGCCCCTGATAAGCTAAATGGCATACGCCGAAATGTAAGTGCCACTTTTACTACGAATGCGGTCTTTAAATAATAATACTGGGGTTTACTGCCATTTGAAAGTATCCACTTCTTAGATCAAGAGATGACATTTATTGTCGCGTATAGGGGATATTCGTTATTAAATCATCTATTAACGTTAAGGGGAAGAGTGGATACTTCGTGATCGAATTTAATTTCCTATAGTCAACCGCAAATCTATATGCTTCCGGATTATCCGTTGGTAACCCATTATTTTTCTTACATAACACAACCGGTTTTGCGTACGGGGATTGAATTGGAACAATGGTTCCTTCTCGTAACATTTTCTCTACATGACAATCGAGTATCTCTTACCTTTGCCGATCATGTCTGTAGGGCCAGTTTCATGGTATAATACATGAGTAAGACCTGGTTTGTCTGAGAATAATCCCTTAAAACTACTAAACAAATTTTGTAATTCCTGTTTTTGCTTATCCTCCAACTTTGTCTTAGACAAATCTATTTCAACATTTTCATCTTCAACTGTTTCAACCACCCTCTCTATCTGCGAATCGGGAATTTTCAACGATTTTCGATCAAAGTCTAAAACAATCTTTGATCCACTTATGAAATCAACTCCAAGAATACATGGGTATTCCAAATCCGTCAACACATGAAACAACCAAGGTTTTTCGAATTCCCTGATTCGAATATTCAATTCTACAATTCCTATATTTTGACATTTCGCTACCTGTGCTGTGATCACCTGAGCTCGCGATTTTTTTACTTGTTTATAAAAAGAATATTTTTTATATATTTCTTCCGATATAAATGATTTCTCCCCTCCGGTGTCCCATAGCGCTTTCAAAAATATGTTATTTAATAAATTAGGAAAATAGGGAAGTTCCACGGGTGATATACATATCGGAGAAAGTTTAATTGGTATATCCACTGCCGATTTCTTTTGATTATTTTGAACTTCATTAACTTTCAAAACATTCAATCGTCCCCTTTGCAACCTATCGCTTCTACTGAATTGCTCACTCGAACCCCTATTTCTGCGGTCTCCTCTATTAAAATTAATATTCTGATCTTCTTTTCCGAAATTGGTATCCCTTTCGTTGAATCTCCGATCATCGTTCTTGAAATCTATTCCTACTCTCCAACCACTAATTACTTTGACGGCCATTCTCATAAGTACCCTAGAATCATTTCTGTCATTATTTGTCTACGCCCAACTTCAGAATTTCTCCAGTTTCTGCGATTATCATCAACATTAGACATCCTATAGCGTTTTAATCTGCCCTTCCACATTATTATCACTATTCTGCGAACCCCTTTTTAAATGAAAGAATACCTCTTCCTTCCAAATTTAGCTAAGATTTCCAAAAGTTGTACCGTGTTTTGTGGATTTCGGACCTCCACATAGTCCTGGACTTGTGGTTCGAGTCTAACAAAAATGTGATCTACCCAGTCCGTTTTCGACATCCTTAGTTCTAAATCCTTGTGGATTTTTAACAAATCGTAAACAAAATCTGTTGGTTCCTGATTCCTTCCCTGCTGGGATGCATAAAACCTCGCTTCTAAATCTTTCTTATTTTTTATCGGGGGAATGCTTTCGCTAATTCTGATTTTAGCTGCGCGAAATCCGTGGCGATATCCTGCACTAACACTGATCCGAATATCTGATATCAATCTTAGGCCCTTCCCCGGCGATGACCTTTCAAATAAGCACATGCTAAATTACTAGGTATTTCTAGTAATTTTATTTGATTGTCTATGGCCTTGTAATGATTTCACTCAGCTCTAGGTTAACTATTATTTCCATATGAAAATCATCAAAATAAATAAATAAATAAATAAAATGGTATATTCTATTACAGTTCAATATCAAAGCGGGTCCGTAATGATTTCTGAGCGCCCTTTCACACTCTCTTCCGTTCCTTGATTTTTCTGCCAGGAGACCGCTGTACTTCGCGGGCTCGTTATCGCTCTTCCTATCTTCTCAAGCGGACGTCCGAATGGCTCCTTCAAAAATCCAGTCTTTTTTCTGGTCCGACTCCTCTCACCCTTTTATATCATCTCTTCTTAGTCATCCACCGCTCATCTCTTTGTCGGCCTCAGTCCCCATGGTTCTGCTGCCACCTTCCGGTCTCGGCTCCCTTCATGTCTTACCCCTCTGCCGAGCCAAATCCGGTCTCGTTTCCTCTAGTCCAGCAAAGAGGCGCCGGAGGCTGGGTACACACATTTGTATGTTCTCAGACGCGACGGCGTCACCGAGTGGTGGGAAAATGAATACACAATGATAAGGCGCCTTTTGACAGTCCGGTCAGCTGGGCAAAAGGTGCCGAAACTGACTACCCAGCTACGAAATTCCTTCCCAGCAATTAGGAAATGCCTGGAATTTTCGCAGCTTCTGTCGGCAAGGGATCTGTTGGAAAATAGGGGAAAGAGATATGCTTCGTCACAGCCTCCAGGAATTCCGTCACGTTCTCTGACCCGGAAAAGCACATTTCTGGTAAAATACCGAACCCGCTTGAATTTCCTACCCCAGAGTCATATAAATTAAATCTGTTCGGGCGCCATTGTGATATGGTCAATCTTTGGCGACCATATCTTTGGTTGTCAGCGTGAATTAGTGGTGTGGGGTTCTCGAAATAAATCGACAATTTAGAATTCTTAATATGACTTTATTAAGAGTTTAACTTAAATTTCTAATATATTGGACAAACTTATATTAAATGAGAATAACCAAACACGTAGCTGTAGCTAAAACCGATCGCGCAACTTGATCATCACTTATGTAAATAATTATTATCCGCCTACTTTCACCCTAATAATATTACGAGTTCTGATATCAAATAATCTGTCCTACCTTGAATCACGCAACGGTTCAATCACTTTCAGAGAGACTGAGTTAGGCTCGCGTGCAATAGTATGCACCTTTGTAGTAATGGCTAGAATCCAGAATCTTGGTGTGTCGTCAAATTACACTTATCTTTTTCCAAAACAGAACTTCTCTAAATTGCCATCCCGCTAACTAAAAACTTTTGTTCTTTTAAAGGCTATCTATTTTGCATTAAGACTTGCATTTCAATTTTTGGATTTTAAGTTAGAAAAGAGTTGCCATTAATCTTGGCCGTCAAAGAACCCAGAGGTTATGTTACAGAAAAGACGCGTGAGCCCGTCACAAGCATTATAAAAAATACTAAAATGGATGTAAATAATATATATTTGTATTACAGCTCCAAATTTTTGATTACAATAAAAATCAGTAACTTGCATTAAAATACGAATAAAAAACAATTATACATCAAAATGTATACTTTTTCAATTATATATACTTCTATTACTTCACACTCTTCCTATAAATATTTATAATTTACACACACACACACACACACACACACACACACACACACACACACACACACACACACACACACACACACACACACACACACCACACACACACACACACACACACACACACACACACACACACACACACACACATCTTGTTCAAATTTTCAATCGTTAATAAAATACTTTCTTTTTATCCATTCAAGTTCAAATACATTTTTTTAAACGGGTAGTGGATGACAATTGATGTTAATACAGATTTTCAAATATTAATTCATTAACTAAATTAAAAAGGAATAAATAGTAACAAACAAAAAATAATAGTCCAACAGCATATATAGAAAGGAAAATTGTTCGTTGTGTCCCTGTAGTGTCCCTGTAGTGCGTTGGACTTACAATCCAAAAGTCGGGGGTTCTAATCCTACCTGGGATGGCCCAATTTCTGAGAATGTGATTTCTTTTTACTATACTATTTTATTGGAATAGTTAAATTTAATTAATGAAAAAATAGTAACAAACAAAAATAATAGTCCAACACCCTATATAGAAAGAAAAATGGAAGATTGTAAGGAAAATCGCTTTCTATTTTGCCACTTAATATTGTGATTCTGTCATATTGTGACGTCTCTCGCGTCTTTCCGCTAACATAACTCCTATGTTCTTTGACGGCCACGATTAATGGCAAAACTTTTCCAACCCAATACCAAGAAGATAAACGAACATAATATGTAAATGAGATATACTATAAAAGGATAGAAGCTTTGATGATAGGATATAGCGCGGCAAGCTTAGAGATAGTAGTGTGGAATTATTCTGATCGATAGCGTGACAAAGCTTAGTGTGGAATCTTGCAGATCAAGAGTTAGCAGTCCGATAGTTTTGGAAAGAATAGAAACCTAAGATAAAGAAGTTGGAACCATCGTATATAAAGTTTATAGATATCATTCTCTAGGTAAAGGAAGGAGAACTGAAAAAGGTAATATTAGATATAAGTAATTAGATGAATAGGATTATTAATGATAATTGAGATAAGGATCTAGTTGCGTGATCTGACTTGAATACGTGGTTTAATTTGGGCGTTGACTCTCACTTTAATTAAAATTGTCAAATTAGAATTTAAGTAATATAAGTTATTCTTAATAAAAGTTGTATTAAGAATTATTATGTCTCATCATTTTGATAATCCCCACCTCAGCTTACGCGGAACCGGCACGACATGGTCATCACAGGATGGCTATGTCGCAATGGCACCGAACGTATTTAATTCTGGGTTAGGTAATGTAGGTGGAAGTACGGTTCTACCTGTAATGTATTTTTCAGGGTGGGAGAACATTGCAGAGTTTATCGAGTGTATAGATAATAACATACAGTTATTTTGAAATCCCAAGTAATCTGTTCATGTGCTTATTTTAAAAGTCATCGGGGGGAAAGGGGGCCTGGTTGGGGTATTCGATATTTGGTTGTTGTTAGTGCAAAATACAGCCACGGTTTTTTGGGCAGCTAAAAAACTGAATTAGCGAAGGTTTTTCCCGCGGTCAAAAAAAGAAAAAAAACTACAGTCGGGTTTTATGCATCCCAGCGGGGGAAGAAATCAGGATCCTACTGATTTTGTTTATAGATTACAAAAAATAGAGAAAGTTTAGAATTGGGAATGCCCCAAGCAGACTTAGTGGATCATTTTTTTAGTTCGACTCGAACCACAACCCAGGACTAGGGTGGAAGTCGGGAAATCCAAAAAAACCACGATACAATTTTTTTGAAGTCTTGGCTAAATTCGAAGAAAAAATTCTTGAAAAATTACAAAGGGAAATCAGAACGATAATATAAAAAAGACGAGGTCAAAATGCGAAAGGATGCCCAATTTTGAAGCTAATGGGTAGAAACTGGAGGAATTCTGAAATAAGACGTGGACCAAATAACAGTAAAAAGGATTTTATGAGAATAGCCGTCAAAATAATGGGGGGGTTCGAGAGGGAATGGGTTTTCAGAATAAGGGATAAAAGATTCAATAACGGGGGCTTACTAAAATTGAAATGGGGCGAAATGAAAATTTTTTAATAGGGGACCGTAGAAATGGGGGTTCGGGAAAATTTCAATCGGGGCGATGGGACGGGGGACGATTAAATTTTGAAAAGGTTAATGATAAACCCCTCAAGAGGTGTCGACAAGAGAACAATTAGACTTTCTCCGATATGTATATCCCCCGTAGAATTTCCCCCCACTTTCCCTATTTTATTAAATAACACTTTTTTTGAAAGCCCCATGGGACACCGGAGCAGATAAATCTTTTATATCGGAAGAAGTAAAATAGAAAATATTTTTTTTTTATAAGCAAATTAAAAACCCGGGCCCCAGGTAATAACAGCACAGGGGGCGAAAGGGCCAAAACGGGGGGATTGTAGAATTGAATATTCGGACCCAGACAATTCAAAAGGGGTTGGTCATTTCATGTGTTAAAAGATTTAAAATTTTAAATGTTTTTATCGATTTCATAAGTGCGTCAAGAATAGTATTTAGTTTTTGATCAAAAATCTTTAAAAAATTTCCCAGATTCTCAAATAAATAAGGTGGGGGAACCCAAATTAAAGAGGAAAAGGTTGAAATAGATTTATCTAAGACAAAAGGGGGGAGGAGAAAAAAAAAACTTCAAAAATTTTTTAAAAGTATTTTTAAAGGGTTTTTTTTCAAAAAAACCTTTACTCATTTTTTATACCATGAAATTGACACGGGAAAATTAAACCCACCAGAAACTTCAAGGCCCTATAGGTATGATCGCACTAAGCAAGCAAAATAGATTTTCACATACAAAAAAAAGGGAAAGGGGAAAAACGATTGTTCCAATTCAGCCCCCCATAGGGTCACCTGTTGTATTATGCAAGAAAATAATGGGTTCCACCGGATAACCCGGAAGCATATAGATTTGCAGTAGACAAAAAAATTAAATTCGATCACAAAGTACCCGGGCTTTCCCCTTTACCGTTAATAGATGATTTATTAACAAAACATACCATATACAAAATTAATTGTCATCTTTTGATCTAAAAAAAGGGTATTTTAAAAATGGCAAAAAACCCCGGGGATAAAAGTTAAGCCCGGGCTTTTTGTAGAAAAAAGTGGCACTTATGTTTTCAAGGGATGCCATTGGGTTTTTTATCAGAGCAGCCCCCAAATTTTTAAAAAGGCAATTGACATAATCCTAAAACCGGTGATGGGGAAATTTGTGAGTGTTTACATGGATGACTTGATAATCCTTCCATCATTCACTCACCATTTTGGGTTTTTAAAGGGGGAATTTTTTTCGTTTTTAAAGGGGATGCGGGGATTGACATTAAAAAAGGGAAAAAATGTAAATTTGGGTGCGATGAATTGAAATTTTTGGGGAAAATTATTAAAAGAAGGAATTAAAACGGATGAGACAAAGGTTAGAGCTATACAAGAGATGAAACCCCCCCCGAAACCCTAAAAAAGAGGTTTCCAATTTTTTAAGGTATTTTTCCCAGTGGTACGCGAAATTTTTTAAAAAAATTATGCGGATATTTGTAAAACCACTTTATAATCTTAAACAAAAATTTTTTAAAAAAATTTGTCTGGCCCAATGAAGCAAAAAAAGGCATTCGAAGAGGTAAAGGGGAGGGGGGTTTAAAAAAGCGCCAGTTTTAAAAATTTACCAAACTTTCAGGAGCCATTCGAGTTATTTACAGATGCCAGTTCGTTTGGGTTTTAAAGGGAGCGAATTCCAAACAAACGGGGCCCGGTTTTTTGGTGTACGCCCCCGAACAACGCGAGAGGAATTACACAGTAACCAAAAAGAGAATGTCTACATTAGTATGGGGTTGAAAAAATTTAGAACATATTTGGGGAATATTACCAATTAAGGTAAAAAAATCACGCCCCTTTAACACGCCTAACACATGGAAAAAATTTGTCGAGTAGGATGATTAGAGGGGCACTAAAGTTAGCAAAATTTCAATATAGAATGGGAACATAGCCCGGGGAAACCCTCAAAATGCGGGGGCCCGACATTTTTTTAAAAGGAATCCAATTAAAAGTATAATTTGATAAAATTAATTTTGCCATAATAAAGGATTTGGTATTTTATTTCCCGGGGGAACAATTAATAACGGAACAAAAAAGGGCCCGGGTTGGGTTATATAAAAAGATATTTGAAAACCCGGAAGATAACTCTTTTTCCCAACGAGATGTGAAATTGGTCCCACGTTTTTCCGTTTAATTGAAGGATTGTTTTTAAGGGAAACACGCAACTTTCATTGGGTGAAATGCTTATACTTTTCCAAAATCTTTAAGGAATGAAATAATGAGAAAATTTTCCCTGACAAGCCAACCCGGCTGGACACTTAGGCAGATTTAAAACGTTTTCAAAAAAATTCGGGACGTTTGTTTTTTCCCCGTACATGAAAAATTTTATTGATCAATATTTTCTCATCCATATGTGCCAAGTTAATAACTAAAAAAACGCGTTACCAGCTGGTCGGTTAAACCCAAATTATATCAAATTATCCGAATGAGATAGTAGGGTTAGATTTATTAGGGCCCGTATCCTATATCGAGAATAAAACGTAACCCCTATATTTTAGTAATTTAAACCCATCATTTCAGCAAAATGGGCTGAAATTATACCTCCCCTTAAAAAAGGGCCCCATCTCGTATAAAAGCGGATATTTTTTTTTGGGTAACTTTATATCCCTTATGGAGCTCCAATAAAATTAATCAGTGATAATGGTCCCCAATTTATATCCCGGGAAAAATTTTAGCACTTAATGAAAAAATTAGGGGGATAAGGCATGTGAAGACTTTTTTGATTATCGACCACAAGCAAATCGGACTGAAAAAAGTTAATCGAGGGTATAGTGCAAATGATTGCAAATTATGTTAATGATCAACACGATCTTGGGATCAATTTTACGGGAGGGTTTTCTTTTCGCATTCTTCGGGCGGCGGTGAATGAAACAACGGGAAAAAAACCGGCTGAATTATTTTTAGGTCGAAAATTGATTACACCATTTCAAAAACTAGTTATGATATCGGAAAGTTCAAAAATTTAAAATTCAAGATATACAAAAAAACTTTAAAAAAAGCGGGGCCAAGGGAAGAAAATTAAACAGGAAAGGTGGGAAAAAAAAATTTTAATAGACGAGAAAAGACATAAAAATAAAAAGGGAAATGATTGGGTCTTTTGGAAAAAAACACCCCAAGTTCAAACAGCTAACAAAGTATTGGGAAATTTAAACAAAAATTTGAGGGACCTTTTTTAGAGTCTTTAAAAAATTAAGAATTTAAAAATAATATTGTAAAATTAAAAACAGGAAAAAAATTAACCCGTTAACGAAAATCAAATAAGGAAATATATCGTCATAGGAAAAAGTGACGAGGGCGAATTAGGAACAGGTATTCCCCAAAAAGTATAAAAATCAAGTCAGGAACCCCGTAATTCGGAAAAAAATACATCCCAAAGGGTTAAATGAGTCACAATATGGGAAAGAAAAAAACTGGGTAAAAAAACGTAGGTTAGAGGCAAAAGGGAAGGAAAACCCAAACAAATCAATATAAAAAAGAGGGGGACCCATAAAAAAAAATCACTGGTCAGGGTCACTACCTAGTTCATTGGGAATGAAAATAAAACAAAAAAAGGGTTTTGATATAATAGGGGGATTAAAAAATCCCGGTGTGTCGGGGCAAGTGGACCCCAAAGAAAGTGGCAAAAAAAAGGGGAACAATAATAAAAATAAAAAGACAAAAGTCATCCAGTACTTTTTTTCCAAAAGCAGGAAAAAAAAACAGAAAAAGAATGCACAGAAGTTCCAAAAGAAGTAAAATACAGCTTAAGGCCACGACGGAGAACAGAAGAAAGACCAGCCAAGGACACAGTTGGGGAAATCAAGGGAAAAGGGCCCCCCAAAAGGGGAAAAGGGGCCCTTTCAACAAGAAATTCCAGTACAACCCAGGAAAAAAAGAGTGATGACACCTCATCGTTTTGGGTGTGAATGTGGGGGAAAACATATAAAAAACAGGGGTTTTATTGTTTCATTTTTTTTGATCTTCCCAAAAAATTTGGGCGGAAAAATTATTACAAAAAAGGAAGTCTCGAGGGGCTTAAAAAATTATAAGCCAAGTCAAACACTACAATGAGTGTTTATTTAATTTTGGAACTTTTTACTTGTTAAAAATTTTTTTTTTGAAAAAAAAACATTTGAAACACACATTTTTTGCTTCAGTATGACTTCGTGAGATGCGAAAAAATTTTTGGTTATTTGTTATAATAGTTTTTTGAAAAAAAGTTTGTAATTGTATAATATGTGTATATATATATTTTGTTGTATTTTTAAGGGGATTAGGGGGCATCTGGTTCAGGGAAACGCGGGGTGTCAAAAGGGACTAACAATAATAAAATAAGGCGTGCGCGGGTCATTGGGGTTTTTTTGAAACCCGATGGGGGGTGGGGGATGAAAATTTATTGTGATATATAAATAGTTTTATAATTGTGAAATTGATTAATATTATGGAAATAGAGACTAAAAAGGGTTTTCATTTCGGGAACTGACCCCCGAAAATCTTGAAAAAAATATAAGATTTATAGCTTTCAACAAGAAAGGGAGCGGAAGTACCAGCTCCAAAATGAAGTGTTAGAGTCCCAAAAATTGGGTCTGCGCACCCAAAAATTTTTTGTTTTTAGAAATTTAAAATGTATAAATATTTTTTAAAAAATTGCATGTTAAAAGTGAGAGTGGGCATAAATTAAAAGTAATTATTAATGTTGGCCTAGTTTTTGGGGTAAAAAATTTTTTTGTCACGAGTTTAAATTTTAAATTGAATATTAAAAAATTTTAAATTTTAAGATGAAAATAATGAAAATTAAAAATCAAGATAAATTTTTTAAATTATAAAAGTTAAAATTTAAGATTAAAATTGCAAAAGAAAATTTTAAAAAAAAAGGAAAAAATATTGGAAATCATAAAAAATTAAAATGAGGATTTAAGATTAAAAATTTTAAAATTAAAACTCAGAAAGCGAAAAAAAATTTAGAAATAGAGATTTAGACACGTAATTTATTAAAGGCATTGAACCCCCTTAAAATAAAAAACCCCGTTTTTTTTTCTTGGGGGGGGACGTTCTCGCGTCTTTCCGCTAACATAACTCCTATGTTCTTTTTACGGACGATTAATGGCAAAAAATTTTTCCCAAACCCCAAAACCAAGAAGATAAACGAAATAAAAATTTAAATGAGATATACTATAAAAGGATAGAAGCTTTGATGATGGAATATAGGGGGCAAGCTTAGAATAGTAGGGGGGAATTATTCTGATCGATAGCGTGACAAAGCTTAGTGTGGAATCTTGCAGATCAAAAGTTAGCAGTCCGATAGTTTTTTTGGAAAAAAATAGAAACCTAAGATAAAAAAAGGGTTTGGGAAACCCTCGTATATAAAAATTTATAGATATCATTCTCTAAAGGGAAAGGAAGGAGAACTGAAAAAAAGGGAATATTAGATATAAGTAATTAGATGAATAGGGGTTATTAATGATAATTTAGATAAAGGATCTAGTTGCGTGATCTGACCAATACGTGGTTTAATTTGGGCGTTGACTCTCCTTTTTAAATTTAAAAATTTTCAAATTAGAATTTTTTAAAAAAAAAGTTATTTTTAATAAAAGTTGTATTAAAAATTTTTATGTCTCATCATTTTTATAATCCAAAACCCCTGGGTTACGCGGAACCGGACCATTGGTCATCACAGGGTGGGTTTCCAAAAATTCATTACATATTTATATTAATAGTAATTATTTACTAAAGAGTTACTAAAATAAAATTTTTCTTTGTTAACCTAGGTAGAAATGGACTTATTGTTTTTTTTCTTCTTATTGCTTGTTTTTTAAATCACTTAGGAAAAATAAGAGACGCTTTTACCTGACTGGGTCGGATTGATCCATATTAATAAACATGCATAGAAATGTAAGTAAAACCAAATCACATAATTTTTAAAATGCGTCATTTGAATGATTAGTCAACAAATAGGGTTAGTGAACTGAAACACAGAAACAATGAAGTTATTATTAAATGGAGCCTGCTATTGTGCTCTTCTCCAATTGGTGTGCTACATGTGATGAATATCACATGTTACCAATCATTACTGCAAACTTTTACCTAGATCACATGATGTAAGAAAACGCTAATTACTCACAAACTCAAAGTTAGACTGGGAATCAGGTTTATAGTGTATTTATGCTGGATGTGTTTTGTCATTTTTATAGTGCAGTATAACATGGCAAATCGTAAACGGGGTCTTACTGAATAAGAGATGAGAAAATTTTTACAAGAGCTTAGTGATCCATCTGATGAAGTGAGTGAGATGAGAGCACTGTGTTCTAAGCTGATAATTTACAACTGATAAAGTCTTCACAGATAATATCCTTACAGATGAATTGTAGAAGAGAAGACTTAACTGGTGTTGGAACTCTTAGAAAAAACAAGTTATTTATTCCTTCTGAATTTTAATCTTCTCATAACCAGTTACCACAAAGGAAAAAAAAAATATCTACATCAATAATTTATCATTTTTGTTTGATTTGTTGTTACTAATGCCACCTGCCTGACGAAGTCAAATCGAGGCCCGTGAAATTCATCACAGAGCTAAGGGCTAGAATTTTTACGCCTGTCGTTAGTCTTAGCTTTGGCACCATGCAGGTGACATTACGATTTTGCTCGGTTCCATCCCCCAAATTTTCAGGGAAAAACCCTGGGGGGGGACAGGTCCCCCCACCCCCTTCCCCTTCCACCAACCACACGAGAGGACTTGCGGCTCGACGGCTATTTAGGGTACCCCCATGCCGTGAAGGCACTATATATTAACAAACATCCAAGTCTTCTCCGGGATTCGAACCCAGTCCCTATGGCACCGCAGTCAGCGTTGCTAACCACTATACCGGTTGGGAGACTTTGTTTGATTTAGTTAAGTTAATTGAATTTTATAGAGTTTGTACTGGAGCATTCTTATCTTGGCTGCTCGAATTTAAAACCTCGTTTTCTAGTCCTGTAATATAACCACAGATATATCATATTTACTCGAATCTAAGCCGCACCCCAAATTCTCAACGTTTTTGTGAGAAATGAAAAATAGAGCAATTATAGGTTCTGAACTATTTTACTCTAATTGCCCAAACCAACGCATTTTTTTTATTTCGATTCTAAGTCACAACCAATTTTCAGTATCTTTAATAATGGAAAAAAAAAATGCGGCTTAGATTCGAGTAAATATGGTATAATTTTATTAAATATCAATAACCTTCAAATGCAAGTAACTCCTATGGTTTCATTGAAAATACAATATATTTTTTCAATTTAAATAATCAAACTTTGAAGGATTCCTGAACCCGAAGTATACATGATGTAATCCTTTGAAAAGATCTAAATAGACTTTTTAAATTGGGAAAACTCAACCCCCACGTTTTTTAAAAAATTTTAAAAAGGCCAAAAA
>BMAV01020948.1:425658-439232 GCA_019973955.1 Trichonephila inaurata madagascariensis | reverse complement strand
AAAAAAAAACATTTTAAAGTTTTGAAACAAGTAGCCAAAATGGTCGCTTAGTCGCCAAAAGTGATGCTAACCTGGCTGTAATTTTTTTAATAATTAGTTTTAATCAATTAATTTTTATTACTTATAATTAAATTACCTTACTGCCGTCCAAAATAATCGTGTATATAAAATTTCAGTTGAACTGAATGCGTAAAACGTGAGAAAAAAATCTTTTTAAGTTTTGACCCAAGTCGCGCTAAGAATAAAGCCAACGTGACTGTACCAGTAATTCTTTAAGTAATTAGTTTCAGTCAATCAATTTTTATAACTTATAATTAAATTACCGTATTGTCTTTCAAAGTAATCGTATATATAAAATTTCAGCTCAGTTAAGAGCTTTAAATGCATTTTATTAACGATGGAAATTTGAACAATATATATATATATGTCGTGTATTGACGTAGTGTTGGCTGGTGTATGCAGCTGTAATATTTGATTTTGTAATGACGTCTTCAGAATTGAATTTACTCTTTTATTCTGAAGCACACATAGTGTAACTGGTTAATCTAATATTATTTTACATCCATTGGTTATAACACGTAAGCATATACATATAACAGAAGCGACTTCTTGAACACAAACACAAAAAGGCAAAGAAAGCTGCAAATATTCACATTCTTACATGATGGCGGCAAGCAGAGAAAAAGAACGATTACATCAGATTTTTGTTTACCTACCAGCAGTGCAAGCGCGTGACTATTACGTAATAGTAGTTCTGATTGGCTAGATTGTGCGGGACAGGGATTTCGGTTTAGCCGATTATGATTAAGATTACAATGTTTAAACCTTAGAATTAAAGATTATTTATAGATCATTAAAATAGTTAATTAAAAGTATTGTGACAAAGCATATTTCTTCCCCCTATTTTCCAACAGATCCCTTGCTCTTTGCCGACAGAAGTTGCGAAAAATCCAGGCATTTCCCTAATTGCTGGGAAGGAATTTCGTAACTGGTCGTCAAGTTTCGGCACCTTTTTTCCCAGCTGACCGGACTGTCAAAAAGAGGCGCCTTATCATTGTGTATTCATTTTCGCACCACTCGGTGACGACGTCGCGTCTGAGAACGTACAAATGTGCACCCAGCCTCGGCGCCTCTTTGGGACTAGTGGAAACGAGACCGATTTGGCGCGGCAGAGGGGTAAGACATCAAGGGAGCCGAGACCGGAAGACGGCAGCAGAACCAGGGGAACTGAGGCCGACAAAGAGATGAGAGGTGGATGACTAGGAGAAAGATGATATAAAAAGGGAGAGAGAGTCCGGACAGAAAGAGGACTGGATTTTTGAAGGGAGCGGTTCGGACGTCCCTTGAGCGATAGGAAGAGCGATAACGAGCCCGCGAAGTACAGCGGTCTCCTGGCTTGGAAAATAAAGGAACGGAAGAGAGTGCGAAAGAGACTCGAAATCGTTACGGACCCTTTTGATATTGAATTGTATTAGAATATACCATTTTTTTTTTTTTATCTGATGATTTTCATATTGAAATAAATAAACCAAGAGCTGAGTGAAATCATTACAGTATGTTAGATGGAATCACACACACACACACACACACACACACACACAAACACAAATAGAAAATGGTACACTTTTACTCGTTGTCTCTTATAAGATTACAGGAAACTCTCTTATGAGTATATATTTCTATCCCTCCAATGTCAAATTAGGACAAAGCTACAATTTTTACACTTGTACTGTAAATTTCAATAAAATAATAAAATAAACTTTTTAAACTCTATGATAAAAGTTATATACATGTTTCAACTTTTCTCTATCTTTCACTTACGTATGCATGCATAATTTTTGATAAACTTGCGAAGTTTCTAATGCGGTCGAAAATATTTCTACGAAACCAAAGAGCACCAAAAATGAATGTGAATTAACATCATCCCAAAATTGTAATACAATTAACAGAAATACCCTAAGTAAATGAGTGTATAAAAATATTCCAATATCTCTTTTTTTTTTGTATTGCTCAATTAAAGTATGTATAAATTATGAAATTTCCGTTCTGAGTATTTTAATGATATTGGCATTAAGGTATCCGACTACGTTCGGAACCGTGATTTTGCAAAAGTGTATAAATGGATAATATTTATCATATTTAGTGTCACTTAGATTAGAAAATGTACATAAAATTGTTTTAAGAATAGTATTACTATAAAAAATTATTTAAGTACAATATTTTGACAAAAAATGAACATGGAATGACCCATTTTCAAAATATTCTCTTTTTGTGAAAAATGCTTCTATTATACTAATATTTTGCCTGTATATAGCTCAGACCTCTGTACAGAGGCTCAACTAGAATTTTTGAAATATATAACTTAGAAGTGGTTTTGTCCATGTTTTACGACAGCAGAGGGGAGAAATTTTAAGAAAAAAACGCCTATAATTATTTTAATGGGTGGTAACTCTGAAAATAAAGTGAATTTTTCAAAACTCCTAGTTCAGACTCTCTGGAGAAGTCTTCACTTTATATATAAGTGAAATATTATTATTTTAGAAGTATTTCTTATAAAAGGAGAACATTTTGAAAAAAGGTTATTCTAAGTCAATTTTTTGCCGAAATATTGTATTTAAATATTTTTTTTTGTCAAAATGCCCTTAAAACAATTTTATACATGTATTCTAATCTAAGTGGCACTAAATATCATGAAAATTATCCTTTTATGCGCTTTTTTAAAATCCCTGTTCCAAACGTAGTCGGATACCTTAAGAGTTTCGGTTCATGGGCAAGAAACAGTTACATCATGAAGACTTTATCAGGAAATGTCTTTTTTTTACCCTACGCCCATCTTCGGCATCTCTATCATTAGTCGACTAGCAGCCCAATAAAATAATGACGAAACAAAAAGAATTAAAAATTGCCTTCGTAGGGTTGTCTACAAAAAACTTTAAAACAATAGGGCAGTCTCTGAGGTGGTCAAAATCAATTTCACCTTGGTGGGACAGAGGGCAGCAAGCAGAATCCTTTATTCCAATGCGATGTAAATGCCTCTGTAAATAGTCATGTCCAGTAAGTAAACGAAGGCACGCAACTCCAACAGATCGAGGCAGGGAACTGGGGGGATTCTACGACTTTTGTTAAATCTCTGCGCATCCCGCGATTTCCACGGATATGCATTTTTCAGACTATTTTAGTTGCGTAACCCGTGCTTTTCTTGTTTATGTTTTCATTTATGTTTTTATGTTCATATTTTGATGAACTAATTCTAGATTTTAAAATAAAAGCTGTTTTACAAATTTTTATTTGTATATTTTAACCTCTAAAATGTAGATTTAATATGTAGATTTGAAATAGGTAACTAAACCATACGCAATTTTTGAACTTACTTTGATGAAATAACTACGCAGCGAGAGGATTAAGCAAGATATTCCACATTTTACCTGCAAATCCATCACCATACTGAGGAAATGTTTTTAGTAAATTGTTTATTAGTGTGCGTATTTGAAGCCAAACGAGGAAACTACTGGAGATGGACTGCATGATTTTGAGCCACTGTCAAGTAACAAGGGCAACTCCTGAGCTGGTGCCTTACCATTTTCTAAACTTCCACACCATGCCCAATGTGAGTATTTTAACTTCGAAAAATTTAATGCGCATCAATCCTACATGGGCGGTTCTGTTGTGGCAGCAGGACTCGAACTCACGACAAGATAGAAAAAACTTTGTTTACGTGACTATGACTAGACCTCGAATAATCTCCTGAAAAGGTACATACGTTTTGAAGAAAAACCACTTCAGCTTGATTAAGATAACATTATTTTACCTTCGTTGTAAAATTGAAACTTCAAAACACAATTGATGACATGGTGGTAAAAATAAAAGAACATTACCAAAACTTCGAAAGAAAGTAAAAATATCTTTCTTTCCTGAGCTTAATACGAATCATTATTAATTTAAGGGATACTTTTAGTAACAGTTATTGTGTCCCATTTAATTTAGCAGTCTTCAAGTGTTGTTTAGCTGCTATTTGTCTTAACTTTTCATTCAAACTGTTGAATTTCAGTTTCGATTTCAATCAAATTACCCCACGCATACTGATCATGAGTGAATTACTTCTTCATGTCGTTTCCGAGACGGACAATTGAAACCAATTCCCCTGAGCACTTTCTCAGTGGAAAAGATCATTTGAGAAAACTCTCACTTGAAATACAGTTCTTTACTGAGGTCCACCCAGAAAGTCTTGAAGGAAAAGGAAGGTCGTTAACGAATCGAAGCTTAATTACCTTGCTAAATTACAAACTTTGAATGAATTCTAAAATTACTTGCTATCAACAAGTGATTGTAAATTTAAATAAGGACAGGGGATATATGAGTCCTCGAAAGAGTTCGTTATGCATTAAGTTTACGTATTTATTTTGCTGTGAAAAGTCAGCTATAAGCAATTTACATTAACTTCAAAATTGTATAAATGCACCTCTTAATAATTGTTACTCACTAAAGGGTGTGCTATTTCAGATACCAATAAATTGGCCACTTAAATTTTTCTCAAGTCCTAATTAAAGCGTACATTCAAATATATTTTAAAAAAAAAAAAAAGCTTTTTTAGGGGACATGCACAAATTTTTTTTAATTTAAGGATTCTCAAATTTTTTTTATTGTATCACATATATGTGTATGCTATGCAAAACTGTTTTTGTGCTCCAAAATTTACAAAAAGCTAGCGATTTAATTTTTTTAAGGAAAAAACATAAAATTTTTTGAAGTGATTTTAAAACGCTACTCCTTTTACAAAAATTTACGTACACGCATGAAATTTGATTTACAAGTACCTCAAACTATGTATAACAAAAGTTGGTATTGGTTTTGTGATAACATGATTGATATTGCACAATACTTCTTTTTATGAATGCTTATTGAAAATTCCTTAAAAAATTATAAATTCTGAGTTTAATTATTTAAAAAAAATAAAAAATTCATGGTATGGTAGGATTCAAAAATGCATACCAACTTTTGTTATATGTACTATTAGCAATTGATAAAAAAGAATTCAAAGCATTACGCACAATAGAAAAAACACCTCGGTCTTTTAAATGAAGACACAAACTAGTTATTTTATCTTTTTGAGATAAGTTTAAAATTTTTATTTGCCATATAGGGATGTGAATAAAAACGAACGTAAGAGCACTCAAAATTCTGCGTTTTTTAAGATAAGAGCTTCTAAATTTTGTGAAGTTATAGAAAAGTATATAAAAAATAATTTAGATTAAAAAATTTGGTTTGATTTTTTGATCGATTTTTATCAATTGAATCCTACTGTGTCCTCTTAAATGTTTTTTCGAATGAAGTACTTGTGTTTAATACTACAGCTATTTTATGTATAAACTGTTCTTCGCAATACCTTTCATATAGAACAATTAAATATAGTTAATGAACTTGCTGAGTGGGTTGCTAACTTAGTTAATGACCATTTCATCTTCATCTCGTTATTTATGCTGTTCTTTATTCTTGCTTTGAGAGGGAAATGTATCAAACTTTGTATTTAGTCTTTTGTATAACTGTAATCTCTACATTTTTTATTCGAACATTCACAATTAACATAAATAATCTCTCTTCGAAACATTTCCCTGAAATAAGATTTACCCGAAATAAATTTTTTCCATGAAATTGCAAATATCCACAGTGGTCGTGGTAGCCAAGTGGTTATGCCCCACGAATTCATAGGATGGCTTTGTTGAGTCGCGGGATCGAGTCTCGACACCACTGAAGACCCGCCGTATAAAAGGTGTTACGTCATAGATGGGTTTCTCGGACAAAGATGATACTTTTTTATTCAATCACGAACACACATAGGATGTGATTCACACACAACACAAAAATTTAAATTCTAATTTATGCTGATTTTAGAAAATTAAGAAAATTTCAAGTTGCTGACACATTTAAAGAAAGCAAAATGAGCAAGGATGGCATTCATCCCAACTGCCTTCGGAAGGTACAAAATCTCCACACAGCTCACTGGTGGAGCTTAACCAACATTTGTCTTTCACGTAAAATCACAGAATCTATTCTCGATCACAAAAAAATATTACATGATTATTTAGGAACCAACTAATCAAAATACTGGGATACACTTTTTTGCAAAAAGTTACGTAACACTCCACATATTAGAAAATGCGCATTTTAATATATATAGTACTTGAGGGCTTTCATGGGAAAATAAAGCAATGAGTTATCAATAAAATAATGAATAACTCGTGTTTTTCAGAAACGATATTTATTTTCTTCTAGAGGAAAAATAAAATAAACTTATTTTTTTTAATGCTGTCCTAATGTGTTTTGATGTATTCCTCCCACGAATGGCTGCGTAGAAGGGAAATCCGTGGAATGGGCAAAACAAGTATGGGAGTGGTCACAGAGAAACAGAAGTAGCAGATGGATCAATTTATCTAATCTCTGGTAGTGCGAAGCTTATCCCCACATATGTAAAAAAACTCAAGTTTTTCAATGCTGGTTCCATTCCCTTGAAATTCATTAATGATGCACTGCCCCCAATGATCGGGAAATATATGTAATTTATAACAAAAATGCAGTAAAATATGCAATAATACTGTAATATTATGTTTTATTTTACTGTAATATTTATGTTTTATTTTACTCTTAAATGTACTGATGTACTGCTTGTACTTTTAGAATTGATTTCGTGAATTCGCATAAACAATAAATGACAATTATATTTTCTGGCCAGGAAATTAGCAATGTGGAGAACACATACCTTTCTCTCTTGTTAACAGATCTCAAGTAGAACCTCCTTTTAAATTTTTGTATGTAATGACGTGAGTGGGTTTCTTGGACAAATAATGATACTCTAAGAATGCTTTACTTTTTTTTCCAATCATGAACACATAGCACGACTTATACCCACACAATACAAAGTTTTAAATAATTTATAGACATTTAAGAAAATTTTGAATTGTTGACACGGAGTTTAGAGAAATCAAAAACAGGCCCGGTTGGCATCCATCACGTCTGCCTTCAGCAGAAACAAAATCTCCACACTTAGCTCGCTGGCGGAGCTTACCAACCTCTCTTTGAGGTACAATCTCAGACTACCCTTATGTAGCACTCGCGCAAGCCCAGTACCTTGGATCCGTGTCGTTGCCATCTAGCGTTCTAGAATTTTTCTAGAGTTCATTACAAGGGGTTAATGAATGGGAGTAATTTAGGTCAAAAAGTGTTTGTACGTTTGAAATATATATACCCCTGATCAGCAAAATATTGTCACCCTTTACGCAATTTCAGGGTAGAGAAGGTTTTAGGCAACCGCATTACACCCCATGTCACCAATATGACTCTCTTGCTCTATCATAATTATAATACCATCAATTTAACTAAAAAACTTTAAATAACTCTACTCCTGAAAGTTAAATGGAGTGAGTGAATATTAACATCGCACTGTTCAGCTACACGTGGGCTTTGGGAAACGGACTTTGTAATTTTGAACCATGGTCAAGTGGCGCGCGAGTACGACACCTGACCCTCTCCTAACTACCACACCAACGGGAGGACGTTTGAGCTCTCGACAGATTTAACGAGCATCGTTCCCCTACACGATGGGTCTTTAGTGGTACTGGGCTTGAACTCATGACATGCTTACCATGATCCAATACCTTGACCTCTGGGCTACCGCATCCCTCGAACGTTAACTGGAGTTAGAATCAGTAGCAGTCGAGTCGTAATCTCGTGGCTGTCATGGCTTCGAGTCCTGGGTCATTAAAAATTCACACGGAAAAAGGTCTGATGCACTTTAAAAGAGTCAACACCTGGAGTTTTCCTATAGGCGGGGTGCGGAAGTTTGGTTGATTGATTGATTGAATATTATCGTCGCACTGTTCAGCTACACGAGGGATTTTGGCGACGGACCACGTAATTTTGAATCATGGTCAAGTGACGTGGACGACACCTGAGCTGGCACCCCCCTCTCCTAACTACCACACCACACCAACGGGAGGACGTTTCAGCTCTCGACAGATTTAACGTGCATCGCTGCCCTACACGGCGGGTCTTTAGTGGTACTGGACTCGAACTCGTAACAAGGCAAGCCACGATCCGATACCTATACCACTCGGCTACCGCGGCCTGCGGAAGTTTGGAGAAGATAGTGCGAGGTTGCTAGTTCTATCTTCAAAAAATGCGACGTTAATAAATAACCATAAAGCTGCTTTAAGCTAAATTAGTTTTTAAAGCCTTTTTTACATGCATTATCAAAGCAAGTATAAGCCGAATGAGAAGAAAATCTTCTTGCAAACTGGAATTTACCGATAAATGGAGGTGGGAAAAGAAAACCCACTGTCAAGAAATTGAAAAGTCACTTGTGATTCTGTGAAATAGCATTCTACAAACAAGAAAATTGGACTGAGGTTAAAAAAAAAAGAATAGGTAGAGTCACAGACAGGAAGCAAAAATTATTCTATAACGGATCAAAACCAACGTCATCATTCTTGAAATCGGGAATTGAATTCAAAAACTCATCTCAGTAGAATTCGATTGGCAGTGAAAGAAGAATATTCACAACCGAAAGTATAAGGATTTTGTTTGCAGTAAATTTTCAATGTGCTTATTTCAAAATTTCGCTTCATAGATGTCCCTTTTGTAAATAAAGAAGTGTTAAGAGAAATCATTTTTATTTCTCGTAAAAGTAGTTTCTATTCTGGGATCAAGGACAATAATTGCCCTTCTTTTTAATAATGCTCTCGTTTGAGGAAAAAAAATCGATGTTAATTAAATATAAAGGCGTATCATAAAAGTTTATTTTTATAATATTCTAGCACTATTATTTACACCTACGAGCTAAAACGTTATGAACACCTCGACATTTTTCAATGAACTCGTTGGGATGATAGGGAGGCCACGTGATTATGAAAGAACGACGTTAAATTGCTGGAGAAGGCAAACTATTATTCCTTGTACTTACTGTTGCTGGTGAGGAGAAAGACAGCAGGTCTAAATGAAATTGAAAGAGGGAAAACTGTAATGTCCTGAAGATTCTGAACGAGTATTTCCGAAACAGCATGGTATGAAGTCAAGTCCAAGTTATTTATTCTTTTGAAAAAATAATTATTAAAATTCCCACAAAAAGTAATTTTTGGAAATTTTTTTTTGGGGGGAGGGAATAAATTACTTTTTCAATCTGTAATTTTTTTTTTGAAAAAAAAAGTACTGCATAGCTTTAAAAAAGAAAATGCCAATTTCTTATATATATATATGTGTGTGTGTGTGTGTGGTTTAAATACACAAAAGTTATTGTGATTTTCCAAAGTTATTGATATTTTATCTTAATCCACATATTATTTGAATTAAAATGATGCACGTGTACTTAAAACTATGATTCAATAACGAATTTTGAATAGAAAAAGTAAACCTCGATAAAATACATTTTCATTAAAATGCACTAGAATTTTTTTCGGTCTAAATTTCTGAAACATGTTTTCCTTGATTTAATGCCAAGATCCCCAAATCTAAGCCAAAGTTCTTTTGTGCCTTTTTTTCGCTTCTCTTATTTTTAAATGTACACAATAAACAATCACTACGAAATATTAAAAATATGCGTAATACGCTGAAGAATTTAAATACTTCTCGACCATTCGAAGTTTCAGTTCATACGGTAAAATGGCTTGAATTAGAAAAATTCATTTTCGTATCGATAACCCCTTTTTTTCTTCAACTATTCATCAAAGGAATGTTTTGAAACATTACCTGCAGGAAAAACATTTTTAATCAAGCAAATATTTCTCCGAAAATACCATTTTAAAAATGTGATGAAACATAAACCTTTAATCAAGCGATCTTAATTAAAACTTGAACAATGTTTAAAGAAAAATAGAGATCGTTTTTCACCCCTTATATTTAGCGGTAAATGTTTAGAACAATGTTTCAAAAGATGTGGTTTTTCTAAAAGGGAAAGAATATCGATTTTAATAAGAAAGAGTTAGATGCATAAAATGAATAAACAATTAATTTAGCCGCCATAATTAGCACTGCTAATTAATAATTATTCTGAAATTGTTGCTGATTGACTGCGCGGATAAAGAAAACTATCGATATCAGAAGAACTTAAAATAAGAAAATTGACTTTATTTTAGAACTACTTATTTGTTACTATAAAATTAAGCGTACACAATAAGGGGAATACATCAAACGCTTTGTGAACTGTCACTATTAAAGTAAGAGAGAGTGTTTTTAATAGTTTATAACTAATTTATTACAAAAATATTTATTTTTGTATTTCTTTATATAAAATATATTTCCTGTCTGATAAAGAAATTGTGAAATAATGACTTATTTTTCTGGATAAAATATCCAAATCTTTTTGCAATGAGTTTTTAAAATTATATTTTAAAAGATGACTGTATTGTTAGATATTGCAACGAATTTTGTGTAATAAATGCTTAAAATAGTGTAAATAATTTATATCTGGGATGTGTAATATGTTAATATTATTTTCTGTTGTATTTATTTTATGCTAAAATTGTAATATTCGCAAGCAACTCCATCCCTTACATTATAAAGGCAATTCACTGGCGATGGCCATGTTGGTGACCATTTTTGGTGAGTTTGTGAGGCACCTACCCTTGGGTGCCCCATTTCTACATTATCTACGCAACCTTTATATGTAGGAAAGAACAAAGAATCAAGCAAAACTGTCATCTTAATATTTGTTTATTTAGATCTTAACTTAAACACCATATACAATAAAAATAATATTCAAATTAAGCAAATCTGGAGTGAGAAGACACAATTCGTATTACCGAAAATTCGCGTAATTGACCACTATATCTAACTTTAAAGATTATCTCTATTCGCATTAATACACGTAGTTTCCTTATATGAATGAGTACCAAATGTTGCTTGGGGACTAAACACTGGGGGTATCGCTTCAGACTGACTTCCTAATCGAGACATTTGCACATGCACCTCAGCTCCCAAAGACTACGTATACTGAGATTGTCATAATAGGCCTTGTTCATTATGAGCTGTTGCGCCACTGAATTTAATTTATGAACTATTCAACGTAATTAAAGAGAAAAATGTGTGATTGCGACTTAAATACGAGACACATTAAGGGGCTACATGTGTTAACCTATAAAATTCCATTATAGATCGCGGTACTTACGTACTATCGCAATAATGTTGCCAACGTTGAAGATAAGAGGCCAAGTTGGCAACCCCGATTTAGCAAGTTTCGTACGCGCTGAATTGTCAAAGATGTCCTTCGTTTCATGTAATGTCGTCAACATGGTTGCGAAAAAAAGAAAGTACACTGATGGATTTAGCACATGCTTTGTTAGAATAAGTTAAATATTTTAGAATGTGTTTCAATGGCAACACACAGCATTACTTTATCTCCTTCTCCAAAGTAGCTAGTAGCTAAGATAAGAGTCAGAGAATTTGGTGACGCATTTGGCAGATAATTTTGTAACTTTCAACCATTGTATTGTGAACAGAACGATATCTGAGCGATCACCTAGCTCTTTCAAACGAAAAAAAGAAATCAGATGTAATTATATACTGCAATGGAATTATATATAAAGCTGGAGAAAATACAGCTAATAAATTAGCCGTCATTTGTGCATATAAAAGGGGAACAGATTACCTGTAATTTATGTGACTTGAAAGAAAACGAGTTTATTGTTTCTATGCGCTTAAACCCATTGCCATCAAAATAAGCTATATAAAAAAAATTTTTTTAGAGGGGGTGGGGGAGGGAGAAAAGTCGGCCCAGACTTACACATATATTAAAACAAAAACTTTTTTTCCAGCATAAAATAAAAATTGAAATTGTCATTTGCAAAAGGTGATAAAGTTGAATATTTAAGAGAGGTTAGTGCAAAGTGTGCAGTTTAAAAAGGCATAAACATTTAAGAAGTATAACTCATAGTTCAATTTAATTTAAACAGAAATGTGTACTCTTAATTATTGTTTAATAATAGCAACGAAGTAAAGTATGTAACAAATTTCCAATTACATTTTTTATTAATTTATAGGCTTTGAATCCATAATATCACTTTTACAAGAAAAATATTGGACGAGTAGCAAAAGGTGGGAAGCAAAGAAAATGGCCAGGGAAAAATTAGATATAAAAATGCTTATATTCATTAATAAATGCAAAAATAAATGAAATAAATATTTTTAAAACATCTGTTATGAGTACAAATGAATCAAACTAGATCAAACAGACTCACGCAGGCAAAATGTAATATGTTTCAAAGGAATAGAAATGTTAGCAACTATTTACCCGAATTTAAATATGCGGATAGTTAAAACTTTTATGCTTAGGCATAATTAATGATATAATTGATTATTTATTCATAATGTTTACCTGAGAACTGTTAAGCATGCTGTGAATGACAACAAATATTCCAAAGCCGTGTCAACGTTTCAATTTATTATTTATTTTTAAGCGCTGTTATACGACAGCTTAACTGATAACAATGCTTTAAGTTGATTTCTATTATTGTCAAAAATAACTATTGTTGAACGCAGCACAGTGTTAAAAATCGCAAGTACAACAATACACAATCTAAATTTAATCTCATTAGTTTTTTTTTACCATGACATAACTTAAAAATTTAAATTTTTTGGATCAAAATTTCTTTTATCTGATTATTTATCCATAAATTTATTAATAATATTTATTATTATTTTTCTAAATTTAATCACAATTATTCTTTCCTCGTAAGAATGGAGGTATTGATTGATCTAACAGCAGAACTGCATTCCATTTTACGAACTGAACTGCCCGACCCTTGGGTTTTCTTCAGATTGAGACAATACCAAGACATCAGTGTCATCTTGAATAGTTCGTCTTACCTGATCGTCCATTCAGCCTTTATCACTTGGTTTGTAAAACATGTGATTATAAGACTGCAAAGAATGGTTGGAAAACGACTGGAAAACAAAGACAAGTACTTGGCCATGGTAAATTGCTTTCCCGTCATTCTCCTTTTTAATGCAATATTTTAGATTAAAGTGAATATTTTAAGTGATGTTCGAGAGATGTTTTTCACCATTGTATTTAATAAATACAGAGCATTAAAGATATTACACTCTTAAGTTTTTAATGAGCTTCTCTTTTCAAATTAATGTTTTTGCAAGTATTAACTACAGTTTTTCATACAGAAGCAAATGATATGATACGTCAAACTGTCCTGTACTGATAATATCAAAGCTTGCTAACTCAAGCGAACTCATTTATAACATTTCTCATTAGTTAAAAAAATCCGCCATACATATGTTCGTGTTAAATAAGTTGGACATTTCTGGTACCGTCGTGCCTCAAATAATTGATCAGCTTGATTATAGAAAATGAATCGGAATAAGTCACAGTTATTGAGAGTGGAAAGGCTTTTTCAGTTTGTGAACAATTCATGAGTTTACCACAGCCAAGTTACTATCCAGAGTCCCATCAGTAGAATTTTAGCGTCTCAATTACATTAAAAATTTAGAATAACTGCTTTGGAGGATAATCTGCAATCCAGTTTGTCTGCATTCTCTTTTTAGTATCCGAGAGTTAAAAAAACAGTTAACTTAGTTTA
>BMAV01020948.1:389837-403869 GCA_019973955.1 Trichonephila inaurata madagascariensis | reverse complement strand
TTTTTTCTCATTCATTTCTTTCAGATTTTGAAGAAAGATCTAATTAATCGGAAATCAATTAGTTGGGGAATTATTCTGTAAAATAAAAGTAAATCATTTTATTTGGGGGGGGGGGGGGGGGGGGTTTTTTTGCTTGCATATATTCAAGCAAATATTTGTAACACATTTTTCTAATCAATATTATAAATAATCGTGCAATATATTGTTATTTTTTGTTGAAAATGTTCTTCAAAGTTTTGTAGAAAACGCAGTTTATTTCACACAAAAGAATAAATATTACAAATTAAAAGAGCATACAGCAAATACAAACTCCGATCACCGCACACAGCGTATGTATCGGGCGTGATCTCGCAGGATGAATGTGTGGGAGGAAGAGGGTACACAATTATTCTTCCGCTAGAAAAAAGTAGTTCACTTCCTTCCAACCCAACATAGATAAATTTGTGCAATCTTTCTGTGTTGTGCATTTATAAAATGTATTTTTAAAACAATATATAATGCAATTTAAAATTTTATTAAAAGGGAACCAAAAAAAAATGAATGCTATTTATAAGAAATCTAGAAGTATAACTCTTTTAACGTAAATTGACGTAATATTCATATTTAGAATAAAATACATCCATGGCACTGAAAATGCAACAGCAAGAAAAATTGGACAGGGAATTTTTATAACTTGGAGAGCTCACCTCAATAAGTTATGCAAATAATAACGAATATGCAGCTCTATAATACACATTGAGTAGAATATGAGGAGAAAGCTGTGGAATAGACAATGTCTATGGCAATCAGGAAACCAGGGAAAGCCAGGAAGACATTGCGTAAATTTATTCTTAATTCAGAGGACATGCGAAGTCTCTCCAACGAAGACAATTCTAGCAAACAAGCCATTTTATGAAAAGCATACGTTAGTCCAGACGTCAAATTTCCATTGACAACTACCTAGACAAGTACATGGAGCACAAGCTGAGGCAAAAATGTTTGGAACAATTGCATATAGTTCGAGCGATGCCAGCAAGGGCAGAGGAACGTCAACACGCATGCATCGACCATTAACCGAAAAGTTGTAGCAACTTCTCAAGACACTTTTGTTGCCATTTTGCAGTAAGTACATGACATCCTTGATGTTCCTATTTCGAATTGAATCATTACTCTTCGATTGGTTTCTACTAGCCTACACACGCCGCAATTACAGAGGACTGCTAGATATCCTACACAATAGAGACTCCGTTTGGAAGGATTGCCAGGTTAGAGCAACGTAGATGGCAGAATGAGAAAAAGGTTCTCAGACGAGTCAGTTTTTCGTCTCTGTTCAGCGATAGTCACTGTGTAAGAGAGTTCCATCTATATGATGACAATTATAACCCAGCAGCAATTTCAGAATGCCAAAATCGCGCGATTACACGATATCATGGCTTACAGACTTTATTGCTAAGATAGCAGCACACCTCCGTTTCTGGCGGATTTTGCTGCCAAACTATACTTAACTGATGGCATAGTGCCAGTGATACTTTCCCTCCTCTCAGTGGTGCCCAAAGAAAATCTATAGGATAAGGATTGACCAATCATGGTATGCACTAGTCAATGTGCTATGCTAAAGGTATAGATTCTTCTCTGGCCGGAATTCTCTACTGATCTCTCATCACTCGAGTATGTAATGGGATGCGACTAGATATCATTTGCATGCTCTGCCACCATTACGTTCAAAAACCGAAGTAGATCAAATGGTCACACACACAAATGTTATCTTTCATTACCTTAACATGTTTATCCCTGACTCTTTACTTAAACATGGTTCTTCGCGTGTCACCGTCTATGATGATTCTGCCACCTGCTAAGCTGACGTTGCTCTCGAACTGTGTTAGAGCATCATGTCACAACAATCATCACTTATTGTTTGTTCATGTCTTCATTCACTCTGCTGAATTACTTTATGACGACTTCTTGAGTTGCATTTTCAATACTATGTAATGCACGTATTACTAAAAACTACAGCGTTACTATTTATAAGAAAACCAGATTTCTAAGTAAAACTTGTATTAAAGGAGTATACAGTATAACATGGAGAATTGATTGAGAAAGAAATTCATTAACTCAATTTGCGAGAGAAAATTATTTGAAATTGTTCTGAAGCGACATAAGTCAATTATTTCTTTAGTCATAACCAACCAAACAATGTGTAAACAATACAAAAGAGTCTTCTGTATAATTTTTAACTCAATGTAAATAAAATAAAATGAAGCATTCAATATTTAATCTTTTTTTGAAATAGGAGCTGTAATGAAAAACTATGTATCCCGTAATAATTTTATTTGAAAAAAAAAAATATAACAGAACACAGAGTAGAGAAGAAATGATAGTGAAATGTAATATTATGTATGCACTATATATATATATATACAACCTCCGGCAATAAAGTTCAGTGAATAGTCCTGTAACATTTACGTAGATGAGATATTAACTAAAGTTACCNTACTATCGTTCGAAATAGTCACCTCTCATAACCATGGGCCACTGATATCTGCTACACATGTGATGAAAATTTCGCAAGGAGTCTTCTTTTGAGATTTCGAGTTCAAAATCCTCGTCAGTTGTTTTGGATGTCAGAAATATGGTTAAATCTCTTTTCTTTCAAAGCGAGTTGAAGTTGAAGGAATAGGAAGAAGTCTGGAGGAATGGGATCTAGTGATGAATGGTGGATATTCAATTTGCACCACCCCCTTTTTTGCCAGGAACTGTTTAACGACATTGGCTGTGTGAGGGCGAACTTTGTCGTGAACACGAGTCATGTTGTGCTTAGTGGGATCGTACCCTGCGTAGACATTTCATGAAACGGGGCAAAATTTCAATGTCCATTACAGCATTCATCATCTAGCTATCATGTGCGCAGTTAATCAACAATCTTTTGTGATTAAGTTACTCACTTTCTCAATGTTTTCGTCACTGATGGAGGTCATCAGTCATTCGCTACGGGGGTTAACGGAATACTTTCCCGACTTTCTCAAAAACGGGCGAACCACTCTTACCAACACTTCATGGACAGTGCTTGATCTTCATAAACACATACCAGCATAGAATAAGTTTATATTAGTGTCTTGCTAAGCTTAAAACAAAGCCTTAAATTGATCTTTTGTTCGATCATTTTCCTGTTCTCAGTTAAGAACCAATGTACTAAACACAAGCGATTGGAAAACAATTCTTACACGGAACACAAACGACGCTCAACTGAACAAAGGTAATAGCGGATGGATCATCTGCCACTACGCATGTGCAGCGTTGTTTCGCCAGTGTCGTTAGATCGGCCGTTCTGACTTCCTTCACCGAACTTCATTGTCAGAGGTTGTATATAAGATATTTCAAATTATCAGCAAAAAAAGTGTTACAGACACAATACTAATTTTATAGCATTATGAACATTAATAATTTTTAAGGTATTAATTCTTGTATAAATACGAGTTATGAAATAGAGAAACTAATAATCGTGTTTATTTTTTACTGCCTTTGTACCAAACTTCAATTAAAAAAGCAATAAGAATTTATATTTACTGAAGCAATTGAGAAAATGCTGTTAAAACAGAAATTTTAAACCTTTGCAATCTCTAGGCAGAGGGTTAAAAATCCCAGGAGAGTTCATAATTAACCATAAAAGTTATTATTCTGTTAATTTACTTTTTCAAAAATTAATAAGTTATATTCATGGTTTTATAATCTGCAAGCACACTTTCCAGTTCATATAAAATAGCTTATTTTTTCCAGTTAGAATAAAAGTGATACTAATATTATTTGCTCAGTTAGTCATTTGTGGTTTAATTTAAGATAAAAGTTTAAACTTTTGTTGTTTTTAATTCCGTACAGTTTCTTTGTCATTAGATAAATTGGCTGAACAAGCTATAAAAATAAATATATATTCATTAATATATCCATAGTGAAAGTGAAAAATTTTAATAACTTTTAATTACGTTCAAGATCTTTTAAATAGATATAATAAATTAATTGTTACATGCTTGTTTTACTACGTAAACATAAGAAAAGATCGCTTAAAACGAATTTAAAACTTTTATACCGTTTCTATCGTAAAAAAAAAAAAAAATAGGAAAATGTAGATACTATTTCAATATTTAAGTTAATTAAATGTTGCAATTTTGGAACGATTCAAAAGATACTATGTACTACTTAAAACTTCAAAAAAGAGTTTAAAGTTTCGTAAAGTTTTTGCTGAAAATTTAATGTAAAGACAAGAATACGCAGGCTTTTTACACATTGGAAAGAGATTAATGTTTCGGGCTAGGAATTTTATACATATATAATTGTTAATACCGTATTGCAGCATGAGTTCTATTGGGTGTAGACATCATAATTATGAACTATGATCGAGTGACGAGGGTGGACATCTGAGTAGCTTCCAAACTCTTTAAACCTCCACACCACATCCATGTTAGGTCTTTAATCCTCGACAGATTCCCCATACATAAACTCATAATTTGATGGAAATAATATTGTTGCGTATCTTATTTCCATTTCTGGTATTCTAGCTGTGGTTCTGTGGTTATATACAGTAAATAAACAAAATGGATAAATAAAATTAAAGATATAAAAATAGATTTCATATGTAAAACTTTTGCCTTAAGTGAGACTAATATTACAAAAGACTTGGGTGTCACTTTTGACAAAAAGTTAATCAAGCAAGATCTTATTTATGAGATCTCAAGAATTGTTAGGAAAATTCTTCAGTCTTAATAAAATAGATTTTGGTTTGCTCAAAGTGATGTTGTTGTAGAAATACCCTGATATACAATATGTATATAAAACCAGTTATAACTTATTGTTTCGAAGCATTTATTACATGTGCTGAAGCACATATTATTGCTTTGGGGACTACGCAAAACCGAGAACTAAGATTAATTGTAGGAGCAATTAAAACAACATTAATTAATATTATATTGATTTTACTTACTAGAAACTGCCTATATTGAAGTAATTGTGTTTATTTGAAAAGCTAATTTGATTACAATGAAACAGTTACAGAAGAAATTTTTACTATAACAGAAGACTAAAATCACAAGAAGGGCCCCCCCCCTCAAAAGTTGTGAAAATTAAAGAGCATTTGCACATCAATGATATTACCGAAACTATGCCACCTCCTCTTGATCCTTTAATACACCTGGCAAAAGAAAGAACGGATTTTACGTAAGTAAACGGAAAATAAAGAATTTTCTGATACAGTTTTAAAAGCCATTGCTTTAGAAACTATAAATACTAGATATCTACAGCCTGATTGGCTACAAGTCCATACTGATGGACCATGATAAGATCGGGAATGAAGTGCATGCTTTGGGATTTCTTCAGAATTATTTTTAATTCACACACACACACACACACCATTAGCTCGCACTTTCTATATATTTATTTATTTGTCTTGGTGGAATTTTCAATCGTTAATAAAATACATTTTAAAGCGCTCAATTGAGCTGAAATTTTATATACACGATTATTTTGGATGACAATACAATAATTTAACTATAATTAATAAAAATTAATTGATTAAAACTAATTATTTAAATAATTACAAATACAGCCTCGTTGGCGACTTGTGTCAAAACTAGACAAGGTTCTTTTCTCATGTTTTAAAGCATTCAGTTGAACTGAAATTTTATGTACACGATTGTTTTGGATGAAAATACGATACTTAAATGATAATTAATAAAAATAAATTACCACTTAATGTTGTGATTCTGTCATATGCATGTACATATTTATATTAATTGTAACTATTTAATAAAAAGTAGTTAAAATAAAGTTTTTCTTTGTTGATCTATGTAGGAATTGACTTAATTTTTTTTTTTCATATTACTTGTTTAATCTAAACTTAGGTCTAAACACAACTCCGTTTGATGGTGAAGTAGAAGCTATTACAACTACTATTTAACAAGTATTGTCTAGAAAGGACACTTTTGAGAATGTCATTCTATTTACTGACTCCATTTCTGCAATACAAACAGTAACATCTTTGGATTTTTCAAACTCTGTTTGAATTAGGAACTGTATAGAGAATCTTCGATTGCTTTTGACCTTAGAAAAAAATTTAATTTTACAATGGATTCTCTCCCTATGTGATATTTATGGAAATGAGGGAGCTGATTGTCAAGCTAAAAATGGCGCTGGTGTTTTGCAATGTTTTCAGAGGAATTCCATACTCTTCTATAAGCAAAATTATTAAGAAAAAAGTGTAAAAGATCTATAAAACTTGTTTATATAAACGAATTTGTGATGTCTTGGAAGGAGACGCTAAATGAGAACCCATATCACTCTAGACGGCTTGCGGATGCTGCCTTCAGGCTGAAACCGAGCACGAATACCTTGCAGGTCAACTACATAGACTGAAGGTCCTTCCCTCTCCAAAATGTGTTTTGCGCAGAGAGGATTCTCTAATGAATGCTGAGCACTTGGAGATTTTCCCTGCTCTCTGGTAACATCTACGATACATACTGGAGAGCCAGAGAGCAGTGACAAGTTCTGCAATCTGACTGACTTCTTGATGGTGTTTATGCTTCTTTTCTTTTTGAATCGTTGTTTTACTTACCCTGATTTTTTGTTTCACCTTGTGTGTTTGGATGAAGGGTTTCCACTCTAGCGAATGATGTGTTTATCAAGTGCTGTTGCTAAAAAAAANAAAAAAAATCCTTTTCACGAAAAGTGGAGGGCCGCCATCTAGTGCGCTTTTCGTCATTGGTTCGAAAGTATTATCATTCAGCTATCGCGGGCACGAGCCACATTGGGAAAAAGGAAAACAAAACATACCTTACACGGAGAGTAACTTAAAAAAAAAGAAATAAAAGGGAAAACAAAATGTAGCAATAATATGTATTTAAGAATTTTAAGCTATACTAATTTATATTATAAGAAGAACAGCATAATATTAATTTAAAATTATTATATACATTTTATGACAAAATTTTCAATATTATTTTTAATTATTAAAACTAAGAAATCGTAAAATTGATGAGAATTTCTCTTATTTAGTGTTGAATATATGTGAGCAATACTACTTCAATAGAAGTTGGGGAAAATGTTTCCAAACAGAGTATCCGAATTTTTGTCATTTGCAATGACTATCATTTTAAAAAGATAAATAAGGCGCGAAAAAAAATTCTCAGATAATTGCTGGAAAAAGTAAAATTAGTTACAATGTGTGTGTGTTGCTGTTACAACTAATAGCAATCCCACATAATTTTTTTTTCCTGAGTTAAGTAATAAATTAACTTAAGATAAAAATATGAAACAATCATAATATAATTTTACTAAAGTAATAATGTTTTAAAAGAATAATGGGTCTTGTAAAGTAAATAGTAAGTATTTCACTTTTTAACTTACGTTCTTTGAATACTTCAAAAAACTTTTTCAAAAGTATTTATTAGAAAATGTTTTAATTCAAATAGCATTCAAATTCTGCACAAAAAATATTAACACTGCAATTCCTTGAAATTTTTTAATTTCAAAGTTTAAGTCAAAATTTATGTTTGTTTTTGCAGAGGGAGCCATTTCAAGAAAAAAAAACGCCAATAATTACTTGACTTGGTGGTAAGTCTGAAAATAATGTGAATTTTTCAAAAAAATTCTTGTTGCACCTCTGTAGAGAGAACTGAGCTATATACAGGCAAAATATTATTATAATAAAAGCATTTTTCACAAAGGGAGAACATTTTGAAAAAAAGATTATTCTAAGTTAATTTTTTGCCAAAATATTTTATTTAAATATTTTTTTGTCAAAATGTCCTTAAAACCATTTTATGCACGTATTCTAGTCTGAGTGACACTAAATATCAAGAAAATTATCCATTTATGCGCTTTTTTAAAATCACGGTTCCGAACGTAGTCGGATACCTTAATGATTCCATTGTGTCGCAAATAAAAAAAAATCTAATGCAATGTTTGTATTACACTCTGCTCCAAACACATTTCTCTACGCATCGTCTTAAATATATAAATATAACTTTCTTATATTTCTTTTGTAAGAGCCAGTGAGCAATAATCTATTCTTAGGTGAGAAACAAAAGTGAGTGGCTTGTTATACACACGGAATAATGATTTGGTCGAGATAAATTGGTGCTTGAGTGTAGAGGAAATAGAATGTGGATTACCTGACAAAGGGGAACAAGAGAGCCGATAGGATTACACGAACGTGTCTCCATTTCACTCTTCTCTTACCCCTAATCAATCTTCGTGACCTTCAAGAGTCATTCTGGAGGTCAATGTGTAGAGATTAAATAAAAGTATTAAGACAATGTTAGATGATAANGCAAAGGACGGAATTAAATCATTTGAACGTATGTCAACCAGTTTATGGAAACTTATATTTTGATCCTCTGTTTGAATCAGATCTTCGCGAACCGGAATGAACCAAAAATAAAATATCTGTTAATTTCGATTATGTATATCTTCAGTCAATTTGTTACTGTAACCAACTTATCAATATTTTCTATTTTAACGTCAACCACACAATTATTATCATTACATGTACATTGTATCTTGATTTCTTGTTTTGATGCTCACTAATACTTTTTTTTGTTTCAGTTTCATATGAAATTACTTGTAGAAGGCAGATTTAATTCATTTGAATGAACTAAATGATTTTTTAAGAAAAATATCAGACTGAGCTGTATTTTTTTGCATCTCAGCATGCAATAATCCAAGGATGTTTGTATACTGTTTAGATAATCAAACCAGAATCATAAACCTTGTTATCAAATGCGATTTTGATAATGGATAACAATGCCATTGTTCACCGTTCTCTTCCTACCGCTCATACCGCACACGTTGGTTAATTGTGCATCCATTCACTGAGTGTGTACCAATTAAAAAAAATACCTGCCAAATTTTGATAGAACTACATTTTTTTGTTTATGGTAGAATTATATTTTTAGTGCAAATACGAGTACATAAAATAATTTTATTCATTCGGAACCGAACCGAAAACCGTTATTTTTGGCAAAATGAAAACAAGAACTGAGCCCATATATTTTTTTTTTGGTTGAATCGAAACAAAAATTGGAACTGAACCCATATATTTTTTTTAGTTGAATGGGAATGAAAACCGAACCCATATATATATTTTTTTAGTTAAATCGGAATAGAAACAGAAACTAAACCCGTGTTTTTTTTTTAGTTTATTCGGTACGAAAACCGGAACAAAAAAGATTGCTGCTCGAAGTCTTGGTTTGAATAAACTGGATTTTGTAAAAATGAAAAGTAGGATTTAGAAAAAACATCTGTATAAAAACGAAATGAATAATTTGATCATTTTATAAAAATGCAAGGGAGTCCGAGAAACAGGATATGTTTTACTGCTACTAAGGAAAAATGAATATTTAGTAAAAAACTGCAGCTGTGTCAGAGTGAGTGTCTATTTACATCCCATTCTAAGACAACATGAGGGCTATTGGCAAAGGACCTTGCAATTTCGAACCACGGTCGACAAGGATACCTGAGCTCTAGGACCCCACTCTCATAATTCCACACCCCGTCAATTTGAGGACTTTGAGCCATGACCAATCGTACGAGCACGATTCCGTCGACAGAGCGAGTCTTCAGAAAAACTCGAACTCATGACATGCCGGTCAGGAGCTAGACCGGCCACTGCTTATGACCACTAGGCTACCGCAGCCACAGATATGTGTCAGAGAAGTAATTCAAAATGTAATAAACTCAACATACTCTTGCAGCACAACTTATTAATAGTAATTCGTATACTACGTTGTATACAATGAAGTGAAAATATGTTGAAGTTTTAACTACCAAAAGTTTTTCAATATTTTAATTGACTGAATAAGATTAGTTTCTATATTAATATTGGCTCTAAAAGATATATTTATGGAATACAAACATTGAATGTATTTTTAAACAGTACAGACACACACATTTATAATATGTAAATTTACTAGTTGAATCCTTTTTTTATTCTGCTTTATTATTTATTTCTGTGTTTAATTCTTTATATGTAATCTTTTATGTATTAATTTATACTTAATTTTTAATCAATATTGTAATTTTATTATTACATATATTAAGGGATTCTTAATTTGTTATGTTGAACTCAGTGTGTTAGTCTAATTTAAGCTCATAATAAAAGTTTGTTGTGGAAAGTTGGTGCTTTAGTTAGAAGAATTTTGAAAGATAAATTCATGAAATTATTTAAAAAAATTTGGTGTTGATTTAAGAAAAACTCCTAAAGCAATATTAATATAATTTCTTTCATAATAATTATAGTAATTCATTTCAAAACGAACAATAATGTAATTCGTTACATAATGAAAAATGATGCGAGTCCTTTGAAAATAAATAAATTCCTTTCTCAATAATTCTTTTCACAACATAATTCCTTCATAACAATATAATTCATCTAGTGATATTTAGCAAAGAAGCAGTTAGGTATCCAAATACGTTCGGAACCGTGATTTTAAAAATGGATGATTTCCATGATTTTTAGTGTCACTTAGATTAGGATACATGTATAAAATTGTTTTAAGAATATTATTACAATAAAAATAATCTAAATGCAATATTTTGGCAAAAAATTAACTTAGAATTATCTATTTTCAAAACTTTCTCCTTTTATGAAAAATGCTTCTAAAATTATAATAATATTTTGCTTATTTAAAGTAAAGACACCGCCAGAGCACCTGAACTAGGAATTTTAAAAAATTCACATTATTTTTCAGAGTTACTGCCAATTAGAACAATTAGCGGCGTTTTTTCTTAAAATTTCTCCCCTCTATTGTAATCCACTCCTAAATTATATATTTCAAAAATTTTAGTTCAGGCTCTGTATAGAGGTCTGAGCTATATACAGGCAAAATATTATTATAATAGAAGCATTTTCCATAAAAGGAAAATATTTTGAAAATAGGTAATTCTATGTTAAATTTTTTGTCAAAATATTGCATTTAAACAATTTTTTACTTTAATAATAGTCTTAAAACAATTTTATACATAATTTTATACGTAGTTTAATATAAGTGACACTAAAAATAAATATTTTCTATTCATACGCTTTTTCAAAGTCATGGTTCCGAATGTAGTCGGATACCTTAACTTATTTTTAAAATGCAAAAAAAAGTTTACTTAGACCCATCATTGATAAGAAATACTCTTTTTGAATAAATTTTAATTAATTGTGCTATTATTTGCTTTTCTTAAGAAACTAATATTTTGCAGACATATCTTTTAAGTAATGGCAAAAAAAAAAAAAAAAAAAAATTGAATTAGTCATTTTAAAATATTATAGCACCTGTATATTAGTGCATATATACACATTTTAGATTCCGATAGTGACATAATAAATGTGTTTGTGTATTTTTAGAACTGCTCTCGAAATACATTTTAATTTAACCCAAATTCACAAAATGTCCCAATATAGATATCTAACTTAAAAATAATTGACTTCAAGATTACAGGATTTAACCTAAGACTAAATAATTCCTAGAAAATAACACTACATATGTTGCCATTTCTGCAGATTAATTACTTGAATAAAAGACAGCCCCATAATCGAATTTTATCGGAACACACACGAATATCAAAATATAATGAGACTTCCAAATTAATATTACACATGAAATCCTTCGTTCCAGCCTCAAATTAAAATTATCGCGAGGGCAATATGGAGAAAATTTCTTACCGAGACTTTACTGCAATTCTTGTTAAGAACTTCCATGCACGTGTCTAGCACGTTACCGATGCAAAGACGACTCAATAAAGTATTCATTAAGATATTTAGAATAGAAATATGGCCTTTATTTACATTCTATTCCCTCTAATTCCATTCGATGTCGAGGAACATAATCTTCGCAAGGAGTTGCCCTGATTTTATTTAATAAGTGCTAAGAGTATGAGAAGATTTATAATCTTATTTGTAGAACGGATGATAATATTTTCAATAAATTGGGGGGATTCTGAATAGGGATTCAATATTTATATATAGCATTTTTCTGAAAACGCATATGTGTCTATAAAAACATAGATTCTTGGAATACCTTGCTTTAAAATGTTATACCATCAATAAAATAATAAACGATAGGTATTTATAGACCATTTATAAACCCAGGGGAATCCATTTGATCATTTTTTTCCTACCATTTAAAACAAAAATTCGGTAGAAATAAGAGCAAGAACTTGAGTATCTTGTAATGAACATATGTATTCAAAGTGTTTCAGGAGAATAAAAGAAAATAATTTTTAGACTTAGAAAAATTCTAGTCTATAGAATAATATACTTTTAAGAGAGTTATGGGGAAAAAACTGTCCCATAAAAATGGCGGTTAATGATGCAACTTGCTGTCTCATTTTCTGCTGAAATTTGTACTTTGCATCTTTTTAGATTTTTGACTTATTAATGAAAACTAAAAATTCAGAGTATACATGAATGCATAATGACGGAGAATATGTACCCAAGTATTCTTACAATTATATTGTCTCGTAATAATTAGTAATCGAGTTAAAAAAAACAACAACTGTATCATTCTGAGTGATAACATAAAGAGGTCAGGTAACCTCTTCCAAAAGGTGAGGTTTGATAAAAGGCAGCTCACACACGGAAGGAATATTTATCCTAAATATCAGCAACTTCTTCTCTTTTTGTTATGTTCCATAGTTACTCTTTTTTTTTTTTTTTTTTGTTATAATATACAATTGTTACAATTTTTTGAGACATCAAAGGTTTTAAAAATGTTTTAGTATACTTCCTGATTAAAGTATCCGACTACATGCGACAACTTTTTTTTAAAAAAATGGAGATATGGGGATTTTTGTGATTTTTAGTTTTATTTAGTATATTTTAAGCAAAAAACCTAAAATTGAAAACAGAAAAATTATTATTATTAAAATGGGAAAAAAACTGGTAAAGATGTACAAAAAATTACATAAACGGGACCCACTCTGTACAAATATTTTATGAACAAATTCTCAATTTTTCAATTGTACTGGGTTACTTTGTTATTCATGTTTGAAATGACCTTCAGGATAAGAGATATTTTAGTTTTTCCAAAAACTGCAGCACTTTATCTTTGTTATTATATGAAATTGCTTAAAAAACAGGGATTATATTCACATAAATGACTGTAAACTTTGAAATAAAACAGTGGTTGATAAATATGAGGGTCAAAACACTTCTACTGTTATACAGAATATACACAAAAAATTTCAGCAAATTATTTTCAAAATTTTTTGAGTAATTGCTGTCCCCGTTTGAGCTTTTCGAAAAAAACACATTTCGAGTAAAACGCATTTTAAAGTTTGACATCTTGTGTAAAGTTATGGCATCTGCTTTTGCTAAAATACTTGTAGTTTTTACTCTAGTGAATGGAAAATAAAACACTTGGTATTTTTACTAAGCTAATAAGATGGCCAATAAAATAATATCATAAGAAAAATTATCAAATTTTGAAAAAAATCATGATTTTTAGGGTAGTTGGATACCTTAAAGTAAATTTCAGTGCGCGTTTTTGTGAAATAATATTCTTCAATTTACACTAGGAAAGTAGTAATAGAAACAGAGAATAAATGCATTTTGCATTTGGAAATTTTTAGTGTATCTTTTATACCAGAAAGTACCATATTTGAGAATGAATGTTCTCCTATTATCTACTACATATGTAAATTTCGTAAAATAAATCTGATTCTCTTTATGTAACTCATGTCAAATCATTACAAATTTAATATAAATGTTTACTCAACTATACATCGGATCTTAACAATACGCAGTTACATTTGAAAATATAAATTATCTCACTAAGTGACATTGATATATCTCTACATAGATAAATTTATTTAAATAAAGCATTTTATTTGTAATAATGTTTTGTAAGAATAAAACACTGCTATTCAAAATGTTTACAAATATTAAAATTCAAAAAAAAAATATCCGTAATAGTATTTTTTTCGTTTTTTTTACTTAAATTTTTATGTAGTATTTAGTAATAGAAAAATACCAGCATTACATATTATTTTAATAATTTTTTGACGTTCGGATAATATTAGTTTA